>JAHBCN010000369.1:0-200747 GCA_019359885.1 Listronotus oregonensis | reverse complement strand
TTTCTTTTCATTATCAAATATACTAATATTGCTTTCAACGACTGAGTCGTAGCAACCTGGGGTTTTACCCCCAAGTAGACTTATTGTCGCAAAAAGCCTTTATGTTTGGTAAGCCACAAAAAGAAAAATGATAAAGAAGAGAACAAGCAATAAATCAAAGCAATATATGAATATGAAATTATTTTTATTTAAATTAGCTAATGCTCAACTTACCCAAAACACGAAAGACAACAGTTGTTGGTGTGTTGGAAAAACCTCTTCTTCAAAAACTCTCCTGCGAATCGAGACAATCGATGCTGCTTCGCCCACACACTCCACAGCACTGTTTTTTTTGGTGTTTTTTATTGTTCAGGTATTTTATTATTTATATGTGAAGATGCCTCGTTTTAATTTATGGTTCCTGCATCAAACATTAAGAACATTATCATCTTAAGCGTGCTAAGGGTGTTAGTTCTGTCAGATAAACTCTAAATCTGTAAGTAAACTTTCAAAAATTTTAAATGCATACAGTTTTTGTACTGTATTTTTTCGTTATCATTTATTAAAAAAGAAAGCTATTTATTTTATAGAGTGTAAAAGAGAGTCTTCTTTTTTACAAACCTTTGTGAAATGAGACAATCTCCAAAATATATGTATATATATTTTGGTTTTTAAATTTTATGGCGTTACTCAGCAGTTTATTCAAAAAAATATGCTTACTAGATTTTTGATATCTGGTCCGCTTTTTAAAATATTTATTTTATGTATTGTAAGTGTAATGTAAAAGTAGAAATATTTGTCGTAAGAACTTTACAATCCGTCAGGTAATATAAAACTAAAATATTTGACGAAATATCGGATTACAGTCTAAAGGCATGTCAGTTTCTATGCAGGATATTTTAAATACTTACCAGAACTAACATGTCCATTACTGCCTATAACAGTTAAATTTAAACAACAAAAAATAAGTTTATAAAAGAGTAAAAAAAAACACAAAACAAATACCGTTACCATTTGTCAATTTAAATAACGAAATCCTATCTAGAAAATTAGTTAAAAACACAAAGAAAGATAACTTAAGTAAATGCCACTGTAGATAGAAGAAGGTACTGCGCAATTTATTTAAAATTAAAAAAAAAGCTTAGAAACCAAAATTACCAACTAATCAGAAAAATAAAATTACAAATATTAAACCTAGTTTCAAACGTATTCTCATAGCAATTCAAGTATACTCACTTACAGGGTAAAAACTTTTACTTATAAAAATATTTTACTCTTATACTCTATACGAATGTAATTCTTTTAATACTTTCTGACAACTTGTTAAAACAAATAATCTGCTTCTTACTGTGCCATATTCTATTTAAAGTGTAGGCGCACTCTCGCACATATCTGTGTTGCGTACCAACTGATTTTACACGGATATGCGGGACCATCGGCTTAATGTGCCTTCCAAAGTATATGTGGCAGGGTTTACTAGGCAGAAATTCTACACAGTGGTTTGCCATTGCCTTCTGTAAGGTGACGAGCTATGAAAAAGTCCAATGGACAACGCGATAATCGAACCCGCGTCTCCACGGTGAGAGGCTGGTACGCTGCCACTATACCAGCTCGTCACTTAAAACAAATAATAAAACTGAATATTGGACAAAAAAGTAGTTCTATGGCTAAGAATACTAAAAACACCGGCATTAAAGTTAATAGTATTCGAGATTCTGTATATTTTTGTCTTTAAACCTGAATCTACAGGACTCTAATGAAGCTACTTCCAAATACTAGGAAAATCATGTATTTCCGTGCAAAAAAAAAACGATTTGCTTTAACGCCCTTTCCCCAAGGTACTACGATATTAGATAAACAACTGTATACAAGTGAATAATGCACAGTCATTAAACCAATGCTTTCCAAAGAACACTTTAATTGGAAAATGGCATAACGGGCCGAAATAAGTTTCTTCTGTACATGCTTAATATAGAAATCAAAGTTTAAATTCTCATCGATCCATGTCCACAAAAGCTTTGCAATTAACTTACTAAAATAATTTTGATGTATTACTATTCTCACACAGTACCTAAAAGGGTTTAAAATTTATCCTATCTTTTCTTTTTATTATTAATTAAAAAAAATAAAAAATAATTAAATAAATTTAATCGTACGGTATGTTTCAATAAGCATTGGCGTTCACTTACGTAAAAAGAAAACAGTTTTCGCTCGGATAAATATTATTCTTCATATAAATAAGTAGTAATACCCAAAATAGGTGTTTTCCAAGATATAATAAATATTTTATATGGTTGGATTTGTATTAAATAAAAAGTACCTGTCTTTGTGTTTCTAAAGCCTTTATTATTTTTGGTAATTGTGCATTAGCAGGGCTCTACTTTTTTGGGATGTAAAATCAACAGCACACATTTTTTTTTAGTTGTTAAATTTTTTCATTTTTAAAGTTCATTTAAAATAAAATAATTAAAAAAAAATAAAAAATGTCAATTTTTTTATTAAAAAAAGTTTTTTGGAAAAAAAATTACAAAATTTTTTTGAACCTATTTGTTTTTACACGTAGAATATAAAACAAATTGCTAAACTTAAATGGATGCATTTTATTGACGAAAAACTTAAAAAATACCCATTTTTTTATTTTTAAAATAAAAATTAACACCGAATTTTTTTTTCGATAAGAACAAAATGCAAAAATAGACATGTCAATATCATTATTTTTCAATTTATTATGGCCAAAAATAGGTGGAGCCCCACTAATGCATAATTACCTTATTTTTATATCCGGGCAATATTTACCTCATCTTCCAGTTTTTATTGATTTTTGGGTGGTGTTTAACGTTACATTATTCACTTTTGTTAAACCGACGGACCTGTCAGGAGGCTTTAATTTTTCCGACGGCGTCTGTTGTTATTATCGCAAAGATGAGATCAGCATATCTGCTCATCATTTAGAAGGAAAAGATATTATGTGATGCTTCGTAATTAATTACGTAGAATTTTAACAATAGCAATGTTAAGAACCCTAAGTAGAAAATGTATTATAAATTTTTGTCAGAAAACGTATCATAAATTTTTATCAAAAAATGCATTATAATTTTCATATAAATATGTACGAATTTTATAAAATAAATATTGTTCGTTTATAAATCATACAAATAGCAATAATTAACCCAATATCTAGTCATTTTAAACTCGTATGATGGCTAGTGGTTTATGGGACAGAAATACTGAAATTTTAAGAAAAAACAATAAGATTTTTATTAATTTAGAAATTAAGAACATACTTTTGGTATTCCAATAATTATTAAATATTGTTTAGTATGTTACAATATTTTTTTTAGACTTTGTTGTTTATGTCCATTGCAAATATGCCGGTAACATTTTAGTAAAGGATTTATATTTAACATACACTAATTTGAAAATGTAAACTCGGGCACTCAGTGGCTTATGCAAATAGCTACGTAATAAAAATATTGACCTCCAGAGCTGGGTAGAAATTGAATATTTTTGGGATCGAATCCAGGAATCGATTCCTTTTTAGGGATCCGAAGGCTAGAATCAATTCCTTATATTTCTTATTTGAGACAAATGCCAAAATCCGCCATTTTGAATACGTCATTTTAAATTTGCAAATTTTTACCTAAGATTTTTAAATTTCAAATTTTGACCCAGCCCCTCTTAAAAGCTTTTATCATTCATTTTAAATTTCCAAATTTTTACCTAAGATTCTTAATCAGCATCATATTAATTTTCGGAAATTAATATAAAGAATTTTAAAACATCTCTTATTAAGATCTTGAAATAAGAAAACACACCCAATATGCGATTTTTAACAAAAATATGTGGTTTTTCAGGTGCAGAGAAACAACATTTAATTTTTTTTGGTACCACAGTGTGTGGTATTCAAAAACGGGCATACATTTTACTTGCATTTATGTTAAAAGTTCTGATTGCTTGATCTTTATAATCCTTAAGATAACTGTAAGGGACTTTAAAATGAGACATTTAATTATTTCAATCTAGGGTGTCATCCAAAAATAAATTTAAAATTGTATTACATTTTTATATTCCATAAGCAGAGAAACTATTAAACGGTACTAACTGGTGAAACTTCCTGTAAAATAACAATAAGACGCCAATTTATAAGTCGCTTGAGGTTATCTCAAAAATCACATTTAAAAACCTTTTGAAAATTTAGCATCGCAAATTTGGCTAAGAGCTACAGCTGCACTTTAAAATAAGGCTTAAATTATATATCGCGACTCGGGCTCCGTGCTAAAATCTATGACGCTTGATTTATCATCTGTATTATGTACTATTATTCGTATCGTAGTTACCATTTGTAAGTATAAAAACTAAAGATGATTCGGATAAGTCATCCGTTAAATAGGAATTGATTTCCTGGATTCCATTCCATTTTCCTTAAAAAGAAATCGTGATTCGTATTGGTGATTCGATTTCTTCAGAAGGATCTGGATCCGTGAATCGATTCCTTTTTTGAATGATTCGTCCTAGCTCTACCTAATATATAGATTTAAAAAGATGTAATTAAACTTAAATATTACAAATATTAAAATGTTTGGCAAAAGATAATAATAGTCAATCAAAAGTAAAACTATTTTTGTTAGATACTACTAGTCAAAAAATAAAACGTCAAATTTAATTATATTAAAAAAAATACTCCCAAATTACGTAAAGATTCTGTATCAATGCAAATTGACATCCTGCCATAAGATGCCAATAAAAACCTCCTAGAATATTCTATATATTTTTTTAAACAAATTTAAAGCAGTAAAACGTTGATATTATTTGCTAAAGGTTTTTTGTTTTCATCTATTTTGTTACAAATTTCGTCAGGGTCAATCAGTTATGTGTACGCACAAAATCTAAACCCTTGGACCAGGAGCGAAGTGGTTCCATCTGACGAGTAACTATTTTATTTAGTTGTATATATTTTTACAATCTGGCAGTTTAAAAGTAAAAATTTATTTGCGAGCTTAACCCATTTTTTGGCTTAAGTTATGGGATTATATAGTTCTTATAACAGATAAACGCAATCGTTAATTTTACTGATAAAACGTAAAAAATATTAAAGCAAATTTATTTTTAATTATTTTATTTCCAAGAGAAGAATATAAAAATATCACTTTTTATTAAATTTTTAATATTTTGTAATATTAATTAGTTAAAGACTTTTAATATTTAAAATTACATTTTAATGTGTTAAATAAATGTTGTAAGCGGTTTTTTAATTTAATTTTACATTAAAAAAAGAACTAAAACAACTCAAAGCTAATTTCAGGATGGGTATTATATGCCTTGGACTCCTAAGTAGGTACGAGATGCTCCTAAAAAAGACAAAATAAGAAAATAATTGTGACACTAATCAAAGTAATCATAAAGTATACAATAAATGTGTAAAAGGAAAAAATTCAACTTAAATTATCACACTAGTGTAATGTAGTTTGTCAGAATTTTTTATAGCTTATTTAAACTTTGGGACCTAAAAAATATTTTTAAGGATACATAGTTTTACACGAAATAAATATATGAAACTCTTGAGCTATTTAAAAAATGGTGATAAACTACACATTAAATTTATTCAATAAAACAGCATAAGCACACGAAATAAATCATCCTCTTCCCTTAATATTCTACACCAAATGCGGAAAATAGATTTTAAATATTAAAATATAAACCAATATCGGTTAATTCTTCTTAGTTTTCAAGACTCAGTAGATTATCTAAGGACTGTCATTTACAAATTATAAATGATGTGATTAAATCCTTTTAGGTGTTGAAGGCTTGAGCAAATATTATATGACTAATGGGCAGTTAAATTAAACAAAGTGTTACAATATCATCTAATATGACAACATTTAAATACAAAATGATTTTTTATAAACACCGACATTTTTTTAAAAGTTTTAAATTAAATAAATTAATTTTTTTAACCGGGCCCTAAACATTTTTTTAACTATAATATTTTTTGTCTACTTTTAGAATATTGTATATTAAAATAAAATGTTCAAAAAATATAAGTATGTTACTGGTGTTACAAATTACTTTACGATTACATTACAAGCAGTTCTTTATTATACAGTTTAGCGGCGGTAACGTACTAGTATAACAAAATACGTCTTTTTTTATGAAATTTAAAACTACAAAAGGAATATTTTTTTAATTATGTACATACTTATTAACCAATATACTAAAATTCTTATACCTAATTATTCACTCGCTTTTGACATATCATCTTCTTTTAGGATCTTTCTTTCTTATTTGTTTTAGTAGTGGTATATGTAAAAATATTTAAAATTATCTTTAATTGAACCAAAAATTCATGACATAATAATTTCAGCATTTTTTTACAGCTCACTGTGCTTATAACATTAATAGTAATTTATCTACAACTGTGTGGTAAGTAAAGTTACACGCCCTATTTTTAGTGCGGTAACTACCACTCTACCGCGGTGTGATCAATTGACAATGCCTGAAAAATTCAATTTTATTATTTGATATTTGTTTTTTTTTTATAATTTTAGAAAATCTCAATAAAAATACTAGTTTGGTGAAGAACAACTTAAAATTTGGACTAAAACAAAACTTAAAAATTGCTCTTTAAAGTTAATGAACAAAAGCTAACACATCTAAAACTTTATAGTTATTTGAAATTACTAACGTCCCCAATGTTATTACTGGTGTCTGCATACTGCATGTCTGCTACTTTTTGGTTTTATAATATAAATAGATCATGTCTCTCTAACATGTTTCTCTAACTTGGAAATTTCCGATTTTTTTGAACTCTCGTGTGCTGAATCGATGTTCGGTTTGACTTTACTAACCACGTAACGACCACAACTAACCACAACTAACTAAACAAAAGTGTTTTGTAATTTTGTATTTAAAAAATTGCTGGTTGACATTTTGTTGTGATTTAAATACACAAATTCGAATTGATATAAAATGACATGGTTGTAGATTAAATAATAGATACACTAGCATACACTGTTTTATGAATTGTAAGACACTTTTCAGATTACACACATAAATTTGTAGTGCCAACGTAAATTTCTGTATACACATAATCAGTTATTCGATACATTTTGCAGATTTGACAATTTTTACCAAATACTTCCTTTAAATAACATATACCTATAAAAACCTTAAAAATATTGGTTTAAATTCTACATAATCTAATATTGTATAACATGCACATTATTTATCATTTTATGTTAATAAATTACATACATTTTTTTTTTTACGTTTTAATGTAGTTTTTTTTAAAATATAATTATATATATATATATATATATATATATATATATATATATATATATATATATATATATATATATATATATATATATATATATATATATATATATATATATATATATATATATATATATATATATATATATATATATATATATATAATATTTAATTTTTTATATATATTAATAAATATTATATAATTAATTTGATAAATTGTGATATGACATAATCGACGGAAAATTTTACTTTGGTTCGTGTAAATATTTTCATATTACAAGGTATAATACAAAGTAGTGTTTTTTTAAGGTAATATAATTTCTAATGTGCAAGTAGTAAGGAAAATAAATGGCATCGTAAAGATAAAATAAATTTATTAGCAGTTTGTAAATGTGCGGACATTAGCAGAAGATCCAGGTTATTCAAATCTAAAATTAGGTATCCTGGATTTCGTTATTAGTGTATTGAATTATCTAGATGTTTCATCACAGTATTCACTAACCGATCTATACCTGCTTGATGATGTGTTTTCGTCGTCTTAAAACATATGACTTCAAGCTTACTCCACTTTATTTTAAAGAGCTGATAGCATTTGTGCAAGATGAGGTAAAAAGTAAGCCTTTACCCCATAATATCCCTTATATGTTGGGCAAAAAAAGAAGGTTAAATAGGAGCGGAGGTGTACTATCTTGTTGAAAAATGTGATATAATATTGGTAGTGCGTACTACCTAATATTTTTACCAACAAATTAAATATAAACCTATATATTTTAAAAAACTAAAGAAATAAAATGTAAATTTGACCATTCGGTCGCTTAACGCATTGTAAGTCGCATGCTTGTGCCATTTGTTAATGGGTAAAGGTATTTTTTCTTCTCTTTTGGATTTTCAGATAACTGATTTGCAGTATTTTCCGAACTACTAAAACGATCTCTTAGTACCCCTAGTAAGATAATCACTTTCTTATTTGAAACTACATTTCTTGTTATGCGATACAGCAACCAAAATTAAACTTACCTTAGTAAATTTCTTTTCAAATTTTAGACATCCTAATGCTTAAACATTTCTATTCTTAATACGTTTGACATTGAAAAAAGTATAAATAAATACCATAAATTGTATAAAAACTTTTTTTAGTTTATATAGATTAGCTGGAACCTACAAAAAAAAAATTAAAAAGCTTACTTTTAATTAGTTTAAAACATAGGTTGTTTTTTTATTAAATCACATAGGGTGTTTTTTTACTGATTTTTTAAATAAATTTGTAAATTAAATGTTAGGGCAAAAAAATAATTTTTTTACTGACCTAATTTACCTAAAATAAAATTAAATGACCTAAAAATTATTGATCCAAATACATGGTATGCTAGGAAAAAGATAAAACAAAGTCTCTAGTTTGACCGCAATAATTAAAATATGTTCGTATATTAACCTATGGTTTTACGACTTGTCTGTATTTATTTAAAATATTTTTTATTATTCTGAAGTTAATTATTGGGTCAGTAGTACACGGACATTACAGATTCAAAGAATAGATTTTGAAAAAGTCTTGCACTTCACAAATTTTAAATTACGCTTTTATTTAAAAGTCTTGTTTTATAGATGCTTTACTAAAATAATTAAGCAAAACTTCCACGTAATTAAATAAAATATAATATCCCGCTTTTTCAAAGTTCAATGTATAATGTTATCCAGAAAATCCTGATATAACACTTACAGCAAAGTAAAGTAACTAAATGTGTTAGCTTTTATGTCTTTTTTTAATGCCACCAAGAAAGTTTTTATTCCTTTAAATTGGCGCATTATCCGGCTTACACTAACTGAGTCGGCCTTGGTTTAGGGGGCCAAACGATTCTCGCTCCAGCGAGCAAACCGCGGCGTTGCCCCATACCCCAGCCAGCTTGATTTATAGGGTTGGAAATTCGAGCGCGGTAAAATTCTAAAGTCTCCTTAATGAGATGCGGTGCTGTGAACTTTTTCCAGCCAATGAAAACGAGGGAGGCGGCGCTTCGTTCGACCGTTTTTTCGAGTGGGGAGAGGGCTTAAAAAGCCCTCTTGATCCGGCTTTAAAAATACATTGGAGTTCCAATGGCCGCTTCTCTGAAGCGCAGTTTTGGGAGGTTTTTTCTGAAGCCCGGTTTTTGCGGAAAGTAGGACTGATGGGGGCTCCGGTTTTTGCGGTCGCCTGTGTTTAAACTGGCAGCTTTGGATCTGTTTTCTAAAGGATTTTCAACTCTTTGTCTCTTCTTATTTACAGCTTTGTTACCCTCTAACTTGGTTCACTAAATTGTTAATTGTACAAAAAACGTGACCATATATTAAAAGCACTTTCAGTGACACCAGAAATTATTAGTATACTTCTATTTCAAATTTAATTTGGATGACTCAAACCTTAGTGTATGCTAAAAACATATCAAAATAATTAATAAATAAGACATCCCTGCTTTCACAATTTAATGCATATTACTCTTTTAAAAAAAAAAAAATTATATATATATATATATATATATATATATATATATATATATATATATATATATATATATATATATATATATATATATATATATATATATATATATATATATATATATATATATATATATATATATTTTATATATATATATATATATATATATATATATATATATATATATATATAATATATATATATATATATATATATATATATATATATATATAAACTATTTAACGTTTAATGGTCAATGTTAAAAAAATTCGTATTATACGAAGAAAAATTTCTTACGTGTGTCTTTCATATTTTTCCATCTACCAACAAAAAGTGGTATATAAGGTCAAAATTACAATAAATAAAGCTATACTATAGGTAAATTAAACTAATAATCCAAAGTGGGTACCATATACAGAATAAAAAGAAAAATATACTAAATAAAGAGGCTGTCTCGAAATTAGCGTACAGTAAAAATATTGTGAATGTCTATTTCACACATGAAAATCAGTTAAAATGTTTTTACATAACCTGGAAAATGCTTTTTAACGAGTCTAAGTCCCCCGAAACTGAAATTTCAAGAAAGTTTTTTGTCGGATTCTTTAAAGTCGTTTAAGATTTTTTTTTAAGAATTAATATTTTTTTATAGGCAAACGAAGAGATTTGACGTGATTTTGGATCAAAATAATTTTAGTGCAGGAGGCCCATTCAGAGCTGTCAAAACTTGAAGTACTTAAAGTAACATTTTACTTTACGTACTTTTTATTAGGAAGTACTTGATTAATTTATATCAAAATACTTGAACTTTTACTTGATTTGACCAAGTAAATTACTTAAAGTATTTTTCTAAGTACCTAAAGTATTACGATAAACCTAAAGTAAAAAAGTACTTTAAATAAATAAGAAGAGCTTGAAGTAAAAAAATCATTTAAGTTCGCCAATTTATTCAAATTAGACAGGTTAAAAACAAAGATCACCCGACCTTAGCTGACTGCTGACTCTGATACATTATTGTTCTTAATTCAATCGTTAACAGCACCAAAAATAGTAAAATTACAATTATTTTTAAATACCTTTATTATTATGAGTACTTTAAAAATTCATTAAAATATTGTATAAATACTAGTTTAAAAATTTTTGAAAAATATGTTTTATTTGTTTTCAACACCACTTAAAAATACCTTTATTAAAAATTTTATTTCACAATCATTATCTCGCCATTTTCTTTTCTTTAAGCTCTTCCACTAGCTTTAGTTTTTTTTTTAATACGGAACCAATTGTTGTAATTAATACGTATAATACTTAAAGGTTTATGACTTTAGGGTACGTGCATTAGTTTAACATACGTTTGTTGTTAGAGAAAGAAGAAAAATAATGATTTATTAAAAGGGTAAAACTGCAGAAAATATTGGGTTAATCACTAGTTTTGGAGGTCAAAAGGTTATAAAATATAAAATAAAAAATGCATTCGGATCAAATTAAAAAATTATATTGGACCTCCACCCAAAAAATCTTTCAAAAAAATTACTTTGCTAAAAGTCCCAATACATACATCACAATAACAGACTTTACAGGTAAGGTAAATACATTTTAGGCTATCATTTACCTTGATGTTATTAAAAAAATGTCAGTCAAGTAAAATCACTTTTACTTTCAGTACTTTTATTTACTTCAGTTACTTTGGTTTACTTTAAGTACTTTGTTTTACTTCAAGTACTTTGTTTTACTTCAAGTAAAACACTTGGGTAGTACTACAAGAACTTTTTGAATTTACTTAAAAAGGCACGTACCTACTTTTTAACGAGTACTTATTCTTGTACTTGAAGTACTTTTAAAAAAATCATAAACTTGGTACTTGTACTTGAAGTACTATTTAGGAGTACTTTTACAGCTTTGGGGCCATTATTATTGTGGTAAGCTCATTACTTAACCTTAAACTAGATTCGAAGAAAATTGATTGCAAAGTATTTTCTTAAAAACCATCAGGGGTTGTCGAAAAGGCCTACTTTCAGATATTTATGCATAAGTGACTGCGTTAACATAAACAAATACAAAAGTGATCGTGAAAAGACATTCTTGTATTTGTTTATATTTTTTAACTATATTCAATAAATAGAAGGCAAAACAACTACTTTGTAATACTTTGTTCTAAAAAAAGCTTTTTGTTTTTTTTGCTTCAAAAAGCTGTTCTTAGCTTATGTGATATCAAATTTGTAGCAGTACATTATGAAAGTACCATTAATTAGAAGTAGTTTTTTTTTAAATGTAGATGTCTGCGATGACAAATGACCGGCTTCTATACTTTCGTCCCAAAATCATCAGGTCTATCAGGCAGCGGGGATAAATTGCAATAAACTCAATCAAAAAATCACTGGAATTTGTAGCTAATTAGTTGCTAAAATGACGATTTCGTTGCTCAAGCCGATTTCGAAAAATCAAAATTACTGCTAAATTAATATAAAGATAGCAGGAATTTTTAATTAATTTAAAATTAATGTTGCGAATTTGTTGTTATAAATTAGCAATATTAAAATATTAAATTAAAAAATTTGAAAACATGCTACCTTGAAGTACAAGTTACAATGATTCACCCATATTTTTTATATTTTTCAATTTTTCCGTTTCATGCAAGTTTGGGTTAGCAAGTTTTTACGTCTGAAATATACTTGGGAAAAATAAAAAGCCGCTTTAACTAATTAGAACTAACCATGACCGCCCAGAACTGAGGGCTTTTAAATTTGCCTAAAAGGTCGGTCATTGTTAGTTCTGGTTAGTTAGAGCGGCTTTTTATTTTCCCCAATTATATTCCAGAGATGGGGATCTCTTAGAAAAAACCCGATTTGGCAACACTGCACGCTTTCATATAAATATTTAAGTTTACTGGTACTATAGGAGACACTTAGTGCTTGCCTATAAAGAAACAAAATTACTGTGGTTGATAAGTGGTGAAAAATGAAATTCAAGGTAACATGTAACGAAAAATTGAAAAATATAAAAATGGATCGGTGGATCATTAGAAACTATTTTGTTGCTTGTTTTATAAGAGCAAATGGGTGCTTGCCTACACAGCAAAAAATCACAGCCGTTTATAACGTGGTGAAAAATGAAGTTCAAGGTAGCATGTTTAAAAAAAATCCAATATTTTGATATTGCTAATTTCAACAAATAAGCAACAAAATCGTGTGATACAGTCGACAGGTTATTAATGATTTATCAAAAATTCCTGCTATCTTTATATAGCAGTAATTTTAAGTTTTTGAAATCGGCTTGAGCAACAAAATCCTCATTTTAGCAACTAATTAGCTACAAATTCCAGTGAGTTTTGAGTTTTGCTAATTACCCCTAATAGACCTAAAATTATCAAAAATTCCGATTATCCGACATTTAATCTAGTGCTGGGACATCGACACCAAACATCGATGTTAACATCAAAAGCAAACATCTATGTTTTGTAACCATCGGTTGTAAAACATCGATGTTAGCTAAACATCGATGTAAAAATTTGAAAGATTGCTACTTTAAAAAAAATAAAAAAATTAACTTGAAGTTTAAATAAAAAATCGAATAATATCAAAATTATATTTTTTTTCCAAAAACATGAACTTATTTTGTAACAAAATATAAAAACGTTCTAAAAAATACCAAATAAATAAATTCTGTAACAAAAAATAAATACAAGTTTTCTAAAACAAAGTATTCTAAAATAAATAATAAATAAACATAGACAAATAATTCTGTTACAAAAAGTAAGAAGTTGATTTTGAATTCCAGAATTTTTTAGGGACGGACTGTACGAAAATAAGCTTAGATAGGATAGGAATTATGATTGAGCGAGAAGACAAAATATGTTACTATGCCAAGACAGCGATTTCCCGAAATTGAACGAGTGTCGATACGCATGTCGGGATGATTTGCGGTGTTCCAATTCACACAAAATCCATCCAAAAAAAGCAATGTTGTTGGATATCGACTGGAGCAAAAACTAGTTATTTCTAGTTTTCAGCAACTTCATTAAATACTGCCACTGAATAAATTAATATTTTATTTGGAGTCTTGAAAAATAAAGTTTGAAACCTTTTTTTATAATATTGAAGATTGAAATGTACACATCGATGTCGACATCGATTTTTGTGATATCTAACATCGATGTTAAAAACATCGAACATCGGTAACAAAACATCGTCCAGCACTAATTTAATCTAGTCGAAAAATTAAATTAGAAAGTTGCGTAAACCCGTATCTTAAAGAAGAGTTTTGCAATAACATATAAAATGCCATCTAATAAGTTTAAAATACACTCCTAATATATTCACCAAATCCACCTTAAGGTGATACAATACTTCGACACCCTGTGTTCAGCCGAAATAAATTTTTAAGAGGGTTTATAGTCTGCCTCAAAGTATATCGTTATGGCTTTTGACGGACCATACTTCAATAAACATTTAACGATTTTATTACCTCTTGTTATTGGGTAAACCCATTTGTGCATAAGGGCAGGGGTGGGCCAGGTATTTCTTGAGTATTAACCATTAGGCATATAAATATTTTGGCTAATATTTAAGTGACAGAGTTGAATAACCGTTTTTACTGTGCGTTTCGAAAAAGTTGTTTTACGAGGATATAACTATGTCGCGTGCGAAATTATTTGTCATTAGATGCAAAACAGGTTGTGAAAAATGTCTATGAAACTTTAATCAGTAGAGGTCTAATTAAACAAGAAGCTTTAAAAGAAACCTGTCTACTTACATAAACTTAATATCATCGATAAGGATATTATTATTAGTGAAGAATTGAAGAAAAAAACGTAGTGATTTTCAATCTCACCGTATAGACAATAGTGATCAGGACCTAATAAGAAGGAAAATATATTGTCTTTATGAAAGCGGAGTTATTCCTACCTTGGATAAAATGAAAAAGAAGCTAGACGAAGACGAAACCAATATAAATATTAGCCGTGCCACCCTCCATAGAGTTGTTTGTAAAATGGGATTTAAATACCGCAAAATAGTATTACCTTCAAGAAATTAAAAGATATGGGTTAGAAAACAGATCCATAATTTACCTTGATGAAACATGGTTCGATACACACGACACAGTATCCAAAGGATGGGTTGATTCCAGTCAAAACTGTCAGACAAAAGCACCTTCAAATAAAGGAAAACGCATTACCATAATACACGCTGGTTCAGAAGACGGATTTGTCCCAAACTGCTTGCTGTTGTCTGCAAAGAATATTAAAGATTCTAGCTTGAATTATCATGAGGATACAAGTGCAGAACTTTTTGAAGACTGGTTTCAAAATTATCTTTTAAAAAATATTCCAAACAACAGTGTTATTGTCATGGATAACGCAAGCTACCACAGCCGTCTGCTACACAAAGCAGCAGCTTCATCAAGTTCAAAAACTGAAATCCAGGAATATTTGTTAGAAAATGATATTTATTTTGAATTCAGTTACAAAAAAACGCAACTTTTGGAAGTCCTAAATTCATATGCAATTAAAAAACAATATGTATGTGATAATTTGGCTGAACAGGCTGGGCATACTGTCTTACGGCTTCCGTATCACTGTATGTTTAACCCCATAGAGCATTTGTGGAACCAAGTAAAATCAAAGATTAGAACAGAAAATGTTACACCTACATTAAGTCCCAGTGTTATAAATTTGATAAAAAATGTAATTACTAACATACCAGTTGAGAGCTGGAAAAATTCACTACAGCACATTATAAAAATTGAGGACTCTTACATTTCTATCCAAAACAACATAAATCCTATTGTAATTAATCTCAATGATGACTCTGATAGTGAAACAGAATTAGATTTAGATATTTAGATTAAAAATGTAATTATTATCTATAGATAATGCATTTGTAAATTTATTAAAACTTTGCATATATTTAATTTCTTAATGTAATTTTAAGATTATACTTACCTAAATAAACAATAAATTATAAATCTTTATATTATTAAAGTCCGTCCCTAATGTTCTGTCCTTTAATACCTACCGATCCGCAGTTTTATTGCTGTCGGCAGGTATAATCCATAAATGAAGGCAAGAGCTAACACGGTATACTTTGAGACAGACTATACCTATTTTGGAAATGCCTAAACTAGTAAAACTGAACAAATATTAATTATGCTGTTGTTAAAAAAATAATTGTCCTCTGGTTTATTTTACTTTTAAATTTAATGAAATAAGCTGTAATATTGATTTTACTGTTAAGAAAAAAAATTATATTATTTTCAAAATCTAAATAAGAATAGCTGTAGAAACATGATTATATATAAAGGTTATTGTAAAAAATGTTTATAAAAGTACACATTTTTGGAAATAGGCTTGTTTTAATTTGCAACTCGCAGTATTGCAAAACTACATGCAGTTGGGTCAAACAATTGCCATTGTTAACAGCGATCCGGTCCGACTTAAATAAATTCGGTGCAATATATTGCAGCGTCGCTACGGATTGCATTTTGCCCCCGGTAGGGCACTGGACATATTTTTTGCATTGTCCCGCTCCCGGCAATAAATAATGAAACTCTTTAACAAAGTGCGCCTGCCAGGCCTGTAAAGGGACGCACAATGGTTTAGATTCTCAAATTATGGCGCATACAGTTCGGAAGTAAATTATCAAGAATTAGGGTATCTTGCTTGCACGATTTTCAATAGATTAAAATTGTCTTCTGCAAGTATTAACGAAAGATGGCTTTATTTCTATAAATAGTCCGGGAGGCAACCGCAAAAAAGCAAGCCAATAAGAGATACGCATGAAACATTTTTTTATAAAGCTATGAAACAGTCAATTTAAAGCCGCACTGCTGCCCCAGCTCATCGGGTTCAAATTGCATTTTTTACCTTAAAATGTCGTGAAATATCATTTTAGGAAAAAGTAAGTAATCAAAATTAATAATCTAATAAAACTACGTCATTTTTTATATTAATTTTTTTGTAGCCCTTTATTTTTTTGTTATTAACGATTTAAATTTAAAATAAAAACGCAAATATCACAAAAACTAAAAGAGTTACGAAAAAATATATTAAACAAAAATATGCTTTTTTATAAGCTCTTTGAAAAAGATTATATACATATTTTTACCAAAATAAGTAATAAAGGAGATATAAACAAAAAAGTGATTTTGGCCATTAAAAATTTCGCGAATAATATTTTTTTGGTACAAGTAAGTATACCAGCTTTAATTCATCTAAAAATTGATTTCAAATGTTCTATTCATTAAATAAAACAAACTAATTCAAATGTGCCTTGAGGCAATAAGGTATTTTTTTTAGTCCAATAACTGTACCCATTCCGATCCACTTTAAACTTTAACTAAAATAAAATTTAAACTTTATTTCATTAAAAAATGAAAATAAAGAAGTGCCTCCTCCATATGGGTGTTATATACCTGGCAGGACGCTTAATATTTCTCAATCTTCTCTGCTAATATGTGTATAGCTCATCGTTTAAATATTTTTATTATCGATTTAAATAATAACATTAATAAGTTATAAAAAAAGTTACTCGTTCAGAATAATCTTGAGAAAATTTTAATCATATTTTTAACATCAAAAATCTTTTTTATAGTTTAGTTAGCATAAAACTCTTAAAAACTTTCTCTAATTAAGCTATCTACGTCTTTTAGGCTTAAAGCCATTCTTAATTGAAAAAAAAATAAACTAAAAAAAAATTTTTTTGATGTTAAAAATATGATTAAAATTTTCTTAAGATCATTCTGAACGAGTAACTGTCTTTATAAATTATTAATATTATTATTTAAATCAATAATAAAAATATTTAAATCATGAGCTATACACATAGTAGCATAGAAGATCGAGAAATGTTAAAGGTCCTGCCAGGTATATAACCCAGATAGAGGAGGCACTTATTATTATTATTTTTAATTAAATAAAGTTTAAATTTAATTTTAGAAGTTTCCAGTGGATCGGAATGGGTACAGTTATTGGACCAAAAAAAATTGAATAAAATATCCGTGCCACCACGTTATTCCCTATTGCTTCAAGCAATGTGTGTTTTAGTTTGTTTCATTTAATGAGTAGAACATTTTGAATAAATTTTTAGATGGATCGAAGCTGGTATACTTACTTGTACCAAATAATATTGTTAGCGAAATTTTTAATGGCCAAAATCACTTTTTTGCTTATATCTCCTTTATTACTTATTTTTTTAAAAATGTGTAAATAACCTTTTTTGGTAAAGCTTGCTAAGAGGTATATTTTTTGTTTATTATATTTTTTTGTAACTCTTTTAGTTTTTGAGATATTTGCTTTTTTATTTTAAATTTAAATTGTTAATATCTTAAAAACTAAAAGTGCTACAAAAAATTTTGTAAAAAAAACTGACGCAGTTTTATTAGGCCATCAATTTTAATTATATACCTGTTTTTCCTAAAATCAATAGTTTTCGAGTTACATTAAAAAAAACAAAATTTTACGATTATTTTTGAGGCAAAAAAAATGCAATTTAAACCCGCTGAGCTGAGGCAGCAGTGCTGCTTTGAATTGAGTATAGTCAAAGATAATACTACTACGAATAGATGGTTCATTTAAATGGGGCGTTTTGAATCAGTTCGAAGATATCAATGCTTCCGTAAATGCGAATAAAATTAAGTCGGTAACCCCTGCCCCAGCGAAACAAACCGTGCGACATTGCCAATGTCTGTCGCTTGTACCTTATTCGGAACACGAAGTAGCGAAAGCGGGCGGCTAAACGAATTGTGTTTTTTCTAGTCGCGTTTCATCACGCCAATAGTAAAGGCCTGCCGGCAACACTGTTTAACTTTCGTTCAAGGATAGCGCGAAAATCTCTCGATGGACATTGGCTCGCGTTAGCCAAAGTCCATTAGGGGTATCAAAAATATAGCATTGAATGGTTCATCTTATCCGTAGTAGTATTATCTTTGGTATAGTTCATAGTAGCATAAAAAATGTTTTATGATTATCTCTTATTGGCTTTGTTTTTTGCGGTGGCCTTCCGGACTAAAAAATGGCTTTATTTCTATAAACACGTCGTCACTTTCCCTTATCCAAGTTAGCACTACTGTAAGTGTGTTTCTAAACCCAGTGACCCAGTGGACATAAAACAACTGACTACTTTTGTATTTACAGAGATATTTTTCCATAATTAAAAGGGTTTTTACAGGGTGTCCCGACTCTATTTATACACTAAATATCTTAGCCCCTGTTAATGATACAAAAAAACCTCTTATAAAAAATATGTGTTTGGTAACGCTAATTATATTACCAGTATTGGTACACAAACAGGATATCTTAAAAACAGAGTTTTTGTTGGTAAGTACTCTTTATTTAATTCTACATCAAAAATAATAATACACTAAACGTAAAGTTATTGCTAGTTTATGAGATAATGGTCCAGGAGCTAGTGACAGATTTACATCACCAAGTTCCTCTCAAATGTCAATTAGTGGAATGCATCAGAGAGTTGTATCATAAAGCTTCGTGAACGTCAGTTGCCGTTCCGTTGGGGCCATGAGCGGTGGTAGCCTTTTTGATATTGATAAAGCACTAAATTTTAAAAAGATGTTAATTTACAACTAACTGGTATTTAATTGTTGTTTATAAATATGAGGCGATAATAAAGTAACAGTTTTTAAAAATATATAAGCATCTAACTGGCAAACGGTGTAATCGCAAAATCTAAAGTTTTTTATCATGGACATAGATTTGCTTGCTCTTTAATATACCTTAATAAAAAATTCAGAATAATCAGGGAAGCCAATAATTGACGCCAATAAAAATTACATGGGATTTTCTATAAACCGCCCAACGATACACCACCCGGTATATTCAGTCAGGTCCTCCCAACTAAAAACTTGTTAAATTTATTTATCAAAAATGACTTAAGTTATATAAAAAACATATATTTTAAATTCTACTTCCTCTTTTGCAAGATGCACCAAAAAAATCCACAATAAAATGCGGTAGGTGGGGAAAATATAGATTTGAAATATGGCAAGCAATGTAAGAAAATTTTATTATATAAAACACAAAAGGTTTCGACGTGTTTTTCTCCTATCATAACTTTTTTATCATTTTACACATAACAATTAACAAAGGTATGTCAAGTAGTTTCTGAGATATTTTAATTCGAAAATGGACCATCTTACTACTGACTAACTCATCAAAATTATGGAGCACTTACCAAGGAAGTTAAAACTTAAAATTTGTTATTTTAGTAGGTTTTGGGACACAAGCAAAGATTTTTTTTTAAATTGTACATTTTGTACCCGAAAAGCTCTGTACCAGGGACGGTAATATCGTCAATTTAGGGGGTCGTTTAAAAGTTTGCAATCTGATTGAACCTGAATTTCTCCCGTTATAATGTCTTAAAATTTAAAATTTAAAAAATACTTTATTTACTACAAAAAGAAAATTGCTACATTTTACTTATCAGACTTTTGGTTTGGTTTTTTGTTTTTACAAGGCGCCAATTAAGGGGTTATGCGCAGAAAATAGATTTTTTTCTTTTTGCATTTTTGGAATGTACTTGCATTTGAGTATATTCTTGGAAAATTTTAAACCGATCCGGTAAATATTTTTGGAGATATACCCAAATTTGTAAGGACGCTTCAAAGTAGGTGATCACGAGATCTCAAAAACGGCTTAACCGATCCATCTGAAGTTGTAACACAACCTTCTCAGATATATTCCTCAGGGATTGATTAAAGAAATAAGATTTCCGACAATTATTTCTATTTTTTTAATCAATTTTTCTCGGTCTTGGTCGAAAAATCGATTATTTTTTTACACAGACGTCATTTTATTAAAAATAAACTACTCCTTCAATCAATTTCAGTACTCATCCATCCATTAAAGGAATCTGACCTATGTTTTGACTTCAGATAATCCAAACTGGTGATATGATGATCAGCGCCAAACGCCTTTTCTTGTCATTAGTTACATTAAAGTTGACACTATCTGAATTATTATTTCTTGTGTATGTTTAATAAAACCCTTTTCCGGAAAAAATTATTCAAACAACGTCTTTTTTCGAATTTGCAACCGCGCATAACCCCTAAGATTAGGTTCTAGATCTAACTAGACTCTCTAGATCAAAAATTGGACCAAGACAATTTTGTTTCAGTCTTTTTTGAATTGGCAAGTTTTTTACCAATCTACCTGAATTAATAAAAAAAACTGTCTGTATTACTACAAAAATATTTTTCAATCATACAGGCAGATCAGTAAAAAACTTGAAAAAAGTAAAAAATAAGTAGAACAAAGTTGTGGACCTTGGTCTATTTTAGATCTGGGTACTTTGAGAGGTCCAGATTTATTTACCATAAGTGTTTTTGGTGGGATCTATATTAACTAAAATTAAGGTAATTACGGAATTATTAAAATTTATAAAAAAAACCTCAATAAAGAGTTTTGTAACAGTCAGTGTCATTTTGCAATTTTAGGTAGGTTGAAAAATTAGGTCTATTTTTAATCTTTAAATAAAAGGGTTTGTCATTAAATTATGAGCTTTTAGTTCTAAAAAGTTTTCTAAAATATATTTTTTTCGAAGTTTAAAAATTGCGGTATCTTTCTTCTACGTAATATTTGCATTTACCCTGTATACGCCAAAATTTATTTATTAAAATTATCAGCCCATCGAAGAAAAAAAAGGGCCCACCCAGTATGCCCTTTTAAATAGTGAATATTCACCATGCGCTGATCATTTACTGATAGGTTTTACAGGATGATTGCGGTGTAAGAGTAGAAAATATACATAGAAAATGCAAAAAATAGCCATTTTGAAGCAATTTGTATTCAGTATGCAATCCGAACTAAACGAAGTTTGTTGATAAAAAATATGGCTAAAATTACGCGTAGATCTGTCTGTCATCCTAAGAACCAAGTTTGACCTTGACTCTTGTTAAAAAAATAGAAGTTAAAGCCGTACTTAGTATGCTAAATTAAAGTTTTCGAAAAGCGTATACATATATCATTACATGACATAAATGGCAAAAAATTGTTCCAATAAGGCTATTTTTGGCACTTTATAGGTATATTCTCTAGTCAATACACCAGTCGTCACCTATCAATAAATGATCAGCGCATAGTCAAAATTCACTATTTTAAGAGGCCTATTAGGTACGATTGTTTTCTTTTTTCTTTGTTGTGCTGATGGTATGCAATTTATTTTATAATAGTTAAATACAACATTTAAAACCATTTCCAATAAAAATTAATGTGTATTTATTGTTGGTTTTTATGTTAACCACCAAATTAAATGTACAGGTATAATATTTTTTAAATTACTGCAATAATTAAAGATGTTGCACAAGAAATCAGAATAAACAGAGGCTACACAGGATCAGAAAGATTGCATTCAGAATATTTCTGCAGATTTTTTCTTTGAATTTTGCCGCTGAATTTATTGTCATATTTTTACTTTAAAAACATTGACATTTTTTAAACAGAAGAATGTAAATATCTACTTACAATAAAAAATATTCTTGGGATTTTTTTACAAAGCGAAAAATTTACCTAAAAAATATTTTTAAAAAACTTTAAAAAAGCTATTAATCTTTCGGTGACAAATTACTCACCGTTTCTAAAGTATAAAAAATAAAAAGGTATGATGTAAATAATAAATGCTAAACAAAAATTTTAAGTAAATAAGTAATTAAAGTAAAACGTAAAATAATTAAATTTTAAATATTATTTACATCTTAAATATTTTAAATTTTTTTATATCTTAAAAATGGTAACCAATTAGTCACCAAAACTATAATTCTTTTTTTTTTATATATTATAAAATATTTTTCAGTAAAATTTTGTACCCGGTGAGAAAACCACAAATATATTATTTATAGATGGACCTGTCACAACAAAAAATCGAAATTAAGCATAAAAATAAAAATTTACCAGCTAAACTTCCGAAAATGTCCCCACTTTGATTTGTCTATAACTTTGTACAGAACTTTCTTATAGCATAAGAAACTATGTTTAAAGGTTTTTATTTGGTGGTAATAATGAAAATCGGGAAAAAATCTTTTTTCCCCATTATATTAAAATTTGTTTTCTTTTTTGATGAGTAAAAAAATGGAAAAGAAGATTCCAACTAAATTAAATTTAAATTAATTGAATTAACTTGAACAATTAACAATTAACAGTAATATTTTTAAACTTCCGAAAACGCCCACCCCTCTCCGATTTATCTGTAACTTTGCACAGAACTTGTTTATGGCATAAGAAACATTGCTCGGAGGACCTTTTTTTGCCGGCAATAGTAAAAATTAAAAACAATTTTTTCTTTTTTTTGTGTAACCAAACTGACCAGAAATACCCAGAACCAACCAGAACTAACCAAAACTAACCCACCAAATAATAAAATTATATTTAATAATAAAAATAAAAATACCATACACATTGTACTAATTTTGATTTATCATAGAACCTCTAAACAATGTTTATTATGCTATAAACAGGTCCTGTGCAAAATGCAAAAGGTACAGACAAATCGGAAGTTTAGCCAATTTACCAAATCAATAATTTTTAGCACGTTGTTTTTTTTAACCAATGGCTTTATTTAAATTTTATCTATAATATTGATTTTTATAGAATATTTTCTACTACAATTTTATTTTTTTGAGTAGCTGCACAAAATAGATCCAGAGTAAATCGGGGCTATTGGGCGGCCTTCTAAGAGTTTTATACCATCCAATCCAAAAACCATATTTCTCGTTAAGATCCTAAGTTAAAAAAACGTAAAAACAAAGCAAATCGTTTGTTTTCCAAGGCAATGCAGATTTTTACTTTTAATTAAATTTTTAATTTTAAACCTAAATGTTTTTTAAAAAGCTGACCAAAATACCAGCAAACGAGAGGTATATTTAAAAACAAAGATGGATATATAAATAAAAATGTACAGTGTGTTTTATTTAAAAGAAGTTAACTTTTTAATGTTTATTTGTTTTTTTTTCGTTATACTTAAAAGTAGTGAATGAAAACTATAAAACTTTTGTAAAATATGTTTTTTTTTTACTTTTTTTGTTATTATTGTACGTGGGTGTCAAAATATAACTGAAAACTCTATATCACATGTGCGCTTAAACATGTCTACACCACCCGTGTGAATATAACGACTTATTCTACGATCCTCGTCATTTTAATCTTACACTTGTTGTTATAATGATGTTTAAAAACTCACTTGTGATGTAACGTTTATGATTTGTGTATCATTTTTCTAAAGATTTGTTTTTATTTTAGTAAATTACCGATATCAATACTGGTTTATCAGTCATATAATTAACTGTATTTTATTTCTTTTTATTTCCTACGCCATGCATCAGTCAAAACTGCTTGGTATGAACAAATTCTGCTTTTTAACTAAGCATATAGCATTAAAACTGTGCAATTATCCAATTTTTGCATATAATTCAAAAAGTTTTTGCTTTAAGTTTAATTTTTTCCATTTGGCGTTTTTTGATTGAGGACAAATGTATAAGAGTAGAATAATGGAATTTGCTAAAAAGTAAAAATTTAAAAAAGTATACCCAGAGAGATTTTCCTGTTATGCCAAATTAAAAACAAATATTTATGACGTGGCTTTGTTTTTTCAATTTATTTGTGAAAAGAAGAAAGAAATTAAAAATGAAATTCAAGTTATTACAAATTATGCGTTGGTTAAAATTACACTAAAATTTACAAAGTGTTACAAAAAAAGTTTGATATGTGTTGCTCCCCAGGCAGTGTAGTTACTTTCAATATTGTTAATTTTTACAAAATTTGCTTTTGTTTATAATTGTAGAAGTTAAAAAGTAATAATTTGTCGACCCTATAGCGCAACCTTGTTTTGTCCGGCTCTTCCTTGATAGCAACTAGTTCAGTAAATGAAGGGACAAAGCTGTAAATAAATCTGCATAGTTTTCCCTTGTGGCGCAATTCTTAGGTCTTCGGGGATGTTTTCGAACGAAAAAAAGTTTATCAACATTAACAGGGCTGAAAAATGGGTTTACCGCTAATATCTGCCAAAAGAGGCAAATTGGAGAATTTTTGTTTAGACAAAAAATGAAGATTGCCTTGTAATCTACAAAAGGTTTGGCAGCTCTATGTAAAAGCATATTTTTCTGAAAAAGACTTTACTTAAGTATTTTTACAAATGAGAAAAAATAAATAGTAAAGGAAAAACAAAAGAAAGCACTTATTTTATAAAAAAAATTACTTAAATAAACAAAAACCTTTGAGAAGGGCTGCAGCCCGGCATCCCCTTCTGAGTACGCCCATGCTACATATTACTGACAAACTGATGAATGGATGTATCTTGCCAGCTTTATGACATAAAGGCACACGTTATGGCCCAACTATTAAATAATAATAATAATAATAATAAGATATTTTTTATATATATTTTAAGATTTTGTACTGTTGTGGTGGATTCATTTATGGAGAAGTCCTTGTTGGATACAAGCCAAAGGAATCTTTATACAATGGGAATGGACCGCTTATAAAACGATCTTTGAATCTGTTCTAAAATGTTAAAAAGTGGACTGTAATTTTTAAAAGAATGAAACGAAACGAAACAGGGGTCCAAACGAACTTAGCCAAAGGTGGCTGTGTTGGAACCCTAGGTGCAATCTACTTCTTTTCTCGACACGGCACAATTCTATTATTGGTACCGAGGATGAGACGGTGCGATTAAATCGCGTACAAATTGAGTACTTGTCAATCGAACTGTTTGTACGGTACTGAATTCGGCCCTTTTCGTTGCCGAAAGTGGCAAGACGCATCGGACCGACTATGTACAGTCGCGGCCAATAATACGCAAATAAGATTAATCAAAAGAAGCAGTTAACGAATATTACAACAAAAAAACTAAAATTATTTTTAAGTCATTAAATTTCGAATAAACAAGCAAAAAATTAAAATGTGGGTACGGAACAGAATCTCTATAATTGTTATTTCAAAATTTTACCAATTTAATTTTTTAGTTAACTAGTAGTTAAAATTTTTAGTTATTTTATACACTATTTTTAAGTTTAAAACGATGGTAAATGTGCCACCAAGTTAGAGATTAATGTTTAGATTGTTTGGGGTTTTTTTCTGTTTCAGGCGATCAATAAGTTTAGCAAGGACAGTTTAATTTTCACAAATTTTGAGATAATAAATTTATATTTGAACAGTTTTTGTGCAGAACTACCAACTTAAATTTATTTAGACACGATAGTCTAAGTAACAAGGCCGTGGGGGTAATTCCTAGTATGTTATTGCATAAATGGCAAACTTTGCCTGGCTTTACTCACATTTGCAGGAAACTAATTATAAACTTTATCGTATAGTCCAAGAGTCCGTGATCACCAGACTTAGGTTATAGTATAAAAGCTGAAAGTTTCTCTGCACAACAAAAGAAGAATCATCGTGACTTTGGCAGGTAACATTTAGCAGAGGTCATAAAATTGCACCCCAAAACCGTCAAAGTATAAAGCTTAATTTCCCTATATTTTTTGGGATAGAGTTAGAATTGACGTCATGGATTTCCAAACACTTAACACTTAAAAATTACTTTTTTCTATTTATTAGGTACGATATCGGCCACCGATATCATACCTGACGTATATTGACTACAAAAAGTGAGGAGCTCAAAACTTTAATTTTAAAATATAATAAAATAATATAGGTAACAAATTAAATTTTTCAAAAATTATTAAATGTGTTACAAAATAAAAGAAGGGTCTGAACCCCTTCTGACTCTCCCAAGCATACGCTACTGTATGATATAACCTATTAGTCGTTTATAAGAGTAAATATAAATACGGAGAAATCTCGGTTCACAAACATTCGCTGAACATTTGCTGAACAAACATTAGAATTTTTTTACTGAGCAGTGTTATTTTACCTCTAGTAAGTAATCTGTATGTAATCGTATCTAACTGTTAAAAAATAACAAAAATATTAATAACTTTCTTTTGGTATTTTAAAATATGTATATGTTGTGAATGCATGCCGCCACGAACCATCTGGTATTACAACCCGGTCGACTGGGTTGGTCTAAAAGATTTTTTTGCCACCTACCCTTGGGATCATACCTACTTTTCCAATCACGATCTTTCCGAAATATGTAAACAACATACTGAAACAATTTAACTTTGCATTGAGATCTATATTCCTCATACAAAAAAAACTCTCTAATTTTAAAACACAAACCGTGGTTTTCTAAATTTTGTGACAAAGCCAGAATTTTAAAAATCCAAGCCCACAAAAAGTTTCTCCAAAACCCTAGTCCCCAAAATCAATGCTAGTATTGAAGCAAGAAATCAGTTTAATCAAACTATCTCAGAAGCCAAAGATCGCATAAGCAGTCGTATACAAGATAAAGTTCTCTCTTGCTCGAATAACATTAAAGCCATCTGGTCATTTGTCAAAAATATTAGTCAAACCTTCTAGCCAAATTCCTATCCACCCCTAATCTTTGAAGATGAAATTGTATCTGCCTCTAAAGGAAAAGCAGAACTATTTGTCTAACAATTTGCTGTCAATTATACCCTTGATTCTCCTCTTCTTCTTTCAAAAGTTGCCCCTGTTTTCTATAAAATGTGCGATATCATTTTTACTTTATTATTTATATTTAATACCAAAAAATTGTCTGGGCTAGATGGCATACCAGCAATCGTCTTTAAAAAATGTGCTACCGAGCTTGCATCCATCCTAACTCGCCTCTTTCAAATCTCTTACGTTACGGGTAGTTTTTCAGAGAGCTGAAAAGCTGCACGTATACAACCTGTCCCCAAAAAAGGATGCAAAAAGTGTCTCTTTAAACTATGGACCTATATTTCTTCTTTCAGTTGTTTTTAAGGTAATGGAAAAATTCAGTAATTTCCAAATCTAAGAGTTTTTGAAAAACACAAAATTTTACATCACAGGCAGTATGGATTTCGTCACAGAAGATCCACAGCTGATTTTCTTTCTTTTGTCTTACACAACTGGAACAAGTCCCTTGAGTTTCATGGTGAATCCCAGATCGTTGCTCTTGACATATCCAAAGCTTTTAATCAGGTCTAGTATGAAGGGTTTCTTAACAACCTTTCTTCTTACGGTCTTACACCTAAGCTTTATTCTTGCCTTTCTAGTTTGCTTTCTAATCGACGTATTTGTAGATTCTTCCGGTTTCTACAAAATTAATGCTGGGGTGCTCTAGGGCTCAATACTGGCACCTACCCTGTTTCTTCTTTATGAAAATCTTGGAATCCTCTTTCTACCCAGCAAGTATTTCTCTTCTTTCAATCTGTATAATCTGTATGTATCCCAACAGAATACTGTTCTTATGTCTGGGAAATGGTGTCTCCTACACTTTAGCATTCTCGATTTCATTCAAAGAAGAGCTGTTCGTCTTATTAATAATCCCACGCTTACAGAAGAGCTTTCAACTAAAAACGCCTTACTTCATAAGCACATAAGTAAAAGAGATAGTTTAACCCTTTTCTGTTTTATAATAATGGTCTTGAAATATTAAAATTTATTAATGTAATATTAAAATACTCATCGGTTTAAGATTTAAGTAAATATTTCAAGATTTTTACCGGTGTAAGCTATGTGAATTACTGTGTAACTAGCGTAAGTAAATAGGTTCGAATTTAAATTTTCTTATTTTACTAAATTTATAAATAATAAATATTGGCCCAAAGTACATTATTTGGAATTGGCGTTTAATACTAGTAATGAAGCTACTAGTTTTATTAATACTCCGAAATTCTGCGGATTTGTTTTTCCACCAAAATAATCCAGGTTGCTCAAAGCCGTTAAACCAAATTCAAATTATTTAAAATTATTTAAACGCATTTACCAAATACATGATTTTTAATTATTTTAAGGTAATGCATAATGTCTTGTTACTTGTTATTTTCAAACAAAAAAGTAGCGTTATTAAAATTTTAGTAAATGGGAGTGGCTCGCTGTTCTTACCAATATTCATTTAGCCTTATTTTTTTCAGGAAATTAGGGTTTTGGTATATTAAACTAATTTAATATCCTTTATATGTTTTAGATTTTCCATTGTAAACGGTGATTAATATCGTAATTTTTAAAAAGCTGTTGTTAATATGTAGTAAATTATTATTGACGGGTGTAATATTTTTGACAGTTGTTACTTTTAATCGATATAGTTTTTTGACATGTAGCATAACTTTGACAGGTATTATAGTTTTGACCAATATTAATTTTGACAGGTAGGTATTATATTTTTGACAAGCCTCAGATTTTTAATATGTGTAATATAATTAGCAGATGTTATATTTTTCTCGGCAAATATTGTATCATTTTAGTTATTTTTAAAGGTTATCATATCACTGTTAAAAACACAAGCTTTTGTGATTTTTTTTATCAACAGTTTTTACAAAATCAATTAAATAAAACACTTAAAAGTATCATATTTGCAAAAGCCATTTATGGTTTAGGCCTTAACAATTATACAGGGTGTTAGAATTATGCTTTAGCATATTAAAGCCCCAAGGTCCTTAATATTTTACCCTAAAGGGTAAATAGAAGGACCATACTTTCCACTGGACGACTTGTCCTAGCTCTTTAAATCACAGGCTTTTTCATTTTGACAGTAACAAGGTTACCATATTTTTATTACAATTTTACTCGCCTTTTTAGAAATGTGGCTTTTAATAGTGTAAAAAAAATTCCACACATAGAATCGCAGTAATTACCAGTTAAGACAAATTAAAAATACAAAAGTAAACAGAAATATTAAGTATTTCTAATATGGCAAGGACGTAAAAAAACAATAGTGAAGTATTGCAAAAGTGATCAATTTTACAAATACAAACCGTATCATACTCTCGGCAAAAAAATACTCAACATTATTTGATGTTTATGTAAAAAGCAAGAAAAATAAATTATTGTGTCGCCAGAAAAAAGCACGCTTTGCCGCCACGCACAACTGAAAGCAGAAAATAGTCATTTTGGCAACAATTTGCCATAAATGGCAATGTCGCCATAATAAACCAAAAATTTCTACCTTATATCTTAATCTGGCTGGATCAATCAGAACGATTTGGTATCGAGAGCAGTCGTTTGTTATATTGCACGAAAATTGTTAGAATATTTTTTTTATTCAATTTTTACATCGGGTTGTATTTAATTAATGTGTAATGCAGCGAAATCCAATGGAGCTTACGGATATGCTCCTATGCTAGGTAAAAACTGGGCATGATGCTTGGCAAGCAAGGCTACTATATCTAGAGTAGTATTTAAATCGTAACATTTTAAGTAAAAGAACTTTTTGAGATTTTGGAAGCTTTTCTTGTTTACCTTAATTGATGTGATTTCGAGCATTTCTCCTACTAAAGGGCGTAGATCCTTTTCTCTTTGTTTTTAATAATAAGCATTACTTGAAACACACTAGCAAAATTTTGCTTTAATGACCTTTAAGTAAACTTTTTTTTGATGTACATTAATTTGTTTTTTAAAAAATATGTTAGGTGTATAATCAAGGATGTTTTATTATTTATTAATATTTAGCTTCTTTATACTATTTTATTCTGATTATTGTATTTTTTTATAAATACAAAATAGGATGTTTGGTAACCACAGTATGTTAGGTTAAAATTGTGTATGTCTTTTAACTACGTGCGTCTATGTGCGGAATTTTTTTTTGTAAAATTAAGAGTATATTTAAATTAAAAAAAAAAATGATTATACCCTACCCCAGGAGTTGTGCAGAGGGAACACCTCCATGCCTTTCCAGAAACCTGGTTTGGTATACCAGTGGTTCAAAGACAGATGATGGAGTGGATGCTGGTGTATTTGGGGTAAGGCCCAAAGCAATTTACAGCTTTTCATTGGGCAAGCCAGTCACGGTATACCAGGCGGAATTCAAGCATATGTTTAAGTAAATGTAAGAAGTGGATATCAGAACCAATACATACGCATTTTCCCAGACAGTTAGGCTGCTCTAAAAGCATTAAACTTCCATACATCCAAAATAACGATAGAGTGCTTAAGCGATCCAAAAGAACTTGCCGCCAACAACAACAGGATAAAACTCCTCTGGGTTCCTGGATACACAGGAATAAAAGGCAATGAGGAAGCAGATGAACTAGCAAGAGACTATCAAAACAGGCAATAAAAGAAACGATAGATACATGGTCCCAAAATAATGTCTGGATCGTTGGCACATATTACCTGGTCAAACACATGCGAAGGCACCGCTAGGCGACCCTTTGCAGGTCTTTGACGTACTAAGTAAAGATAAGTAGTAGAACTTCTGACCACTGTCATTTAAGGAAACACTTAAAATGGACATACAGGTTTTGGTGAATTTTAACGTCTCTTTTAAAGAGCAATATTTTGATATAATTTTATTTCACTTATTTGTTTCACCCTAATAAAACACATAAGGTCCGAAAAAAATAATTTTTTACTCACAATAAAATATCTTTTTTAATTTTCTATATAAAATATACTAAAGTAATGGCCGACTTAAATGAAAAAAAAAAGTGAGAAAGAATACATTAAAAAGATATGTTACGCTGCCGTTCTGTTATTTTCTACCTTGAAAAAGCAATGTTGCCAGATGTTTTCTAATAATTTGTTATTATTAGGGGTTGTTTTTTTCCATTTACCAGAAAAAAAGTTTTTTTATAGAAAAAACTAACCAGAACTAATTCACAACACCTTCCAAACTATTTTCTATTTCTGGTTAGTTCTCGTTAGGTTTTCCTCGTTAAATTGTAAATTTTCTTTATGATAAAAGCGCCGTCAAACAAAATAAAAAAAGGCCGGTATCTTTCGATTTTTTATTGTCAAAAATGGGGTGGACATTACTTTCAGATAATTACTTTACAAAAAAAATATTTTTTTTGTAATATGTTCATTATTATTTAATCCATAATGCTTTAAAGCTAAATTTAAATCCTTTTTTCCTTTTTTTTTTGATCTGACAACGTCGAAAAATCTGGTCTTTTACTTAACCTGAAAACATAGTATTTTTTCGATTTTTAATTTCATTTTTCCCTGCAAAAATGCATTTTTTCGGATTGTTTTTTGTAATCTACTAAGCAAAATGTGTTCTTTTTATCTGTAATTTTTATTATTTTCAAATCGATGGACGCTAAACGACATCGGACCCGGACATATAACGGTCTTTCGTATGCAGGCTTGAAGAGTGTCCTTTCCGTTACACATTTTAAAAGCTAGAAGCCAGAACTCACAAGGTGTGCTAATTATTTTTTTATACGGGATACATTATTTGATTTAAGAAAAGCAATTTATTTAGAATACTTTTGATTTCGAACCGTGGAATTTTGTTACCAATATACAGCAAATTACGCAAAAAGATGACACTGAATTCTTTAAAGTGGAAGATCTGGCAACGTCGCAGGTACTTCCAGCGAACGTAAAATATTGTTTTTCCTTTAGATTTTAAATTCATTATATTTAAGTATTTCCATAACACCCTACTATCTAACATTTTTTAAAACATGAGGTCGCTGAAGGTAAAAAACTTCAAGCTGCTATATCGCTTATAGAATTATTGTTAAAGAATACATTTATTGTACCATATTTCGTTCAGCTGAACCACTGTGTGACGTTCTCTACGTTGCTTTATATACCTGTCCTTTTTGCTCTCGTTCATTCTGCATTAGTATTCTGTACGAAACGACCGCTAATCATTTAACAAGTTCCTATGCATTTATAAAAAATGTCAGACGCACAGTCACGACGGACTATAATTAAATGTGTTAAAAGTTATTATCAGTGAAACTGCTCTAAATCTTTTTTAAGTCGTTATAATTTCAATTTCAGAAAAACTCGTTTATTTTTATCGATAATTTTTTTATTATTCAGGGAAATGCCGTTGCTAAGGAAATCCGATGGCGCTGTTGCTACAGTTAAATGGATGATACAAGGGTAAGTTAAAATATTGATAGTTTTCGTTGAACTTTAAAGTCTTTTTTAAGAAGTTATATTTTAATATAATTCTTTGTTTTACTTATTTGTTACACCATAATTAAACAACATTAAGTCTGAAAAAATTGATTTTTCCCTCACATTTTTATAAAATAATACAATTTCTTTATTTTTCATATAAAATAGACTTAAGTTATGGCCGACCTAATATGAAAATAAGTGAAATAGATATTAATGTGAAAGAGATGATACGATACCGTTCTTTGGTAAGCAATGTTGCCGATGGTTTTTTGATTATTTTTATTATTAAAGGTTGTTTTCTTCCGTTTAACAAAAATAAAGTTTTTTTATAGAAAAAACAAACCAGAACTACCAAACAATTATCTGATTCGGGTTAGTTCCTGATTAGTTCTGGTTAGGTTTTCCCCGTTAAATTGTATTTTTTTTTATTATAATGCTTTAGAGTTAAATTTAAATCATTTTTATTTGATCCTATAAGGTTGCAAAATCATTTCATCAAATTAAACATGTTACTTAACCTAAACACATAGAGTTTTATCAATTTTAATTTTATTTTTTCTGCAAAAATGCCCTTTTCAAATTATTTCTTTTTAAAGTTCATTAAAAAAAATGTGCTTTTTATGTCTGTTCTTTTTATTATTTTTTTAAATCTATGGACGCTAACGACAACGGACCCATATTGATAATTGTTCTAAAGTAGTTTATTATACACTTAGGGAATAAAGTGACTCATTTATTTTCTTAATTGAAGTTTATTGCTGGAAGGCTTCGTTCGAGCGCAACAACTATTCAAGTAAATAAGACAATTGGGTCTCGCGGTTTATACAGTATATCCACGGAAAAGGTGTTGAATAGGAAAAACTTCTTTATTTTTAATTTTATCAAGAAAAGCTACTCTTGAAAAAAAATTGCTACTTTCTAGACTAAGATTGGGATAGAAACATTTAACAAATTTTATACGCGGTGTTCAGAAAATTGAAAAAACTTTAAATGGTTTAAGGATAAAGTGCATTAATTTAAGAAGATATGGAAATAAGTTACTAGGAAAAGTTGTTCAAAAGTAAAAGATAGTTCCTAATACCAATTTTCGAAAAAATCGGCCTATTTTATTGATTTGTGATGAAAATGATTTTAATATCAATTAACTAGTTCTAAATTAACAACTTAGATTTGTACTAGTAGGCGTTAATAGTGCCAAGCTTTATTGACACTTCGCTTTTATAATTCATTAGCCGTAGTATCTTCAGCTTAAAATGCTTACTTTACAGCAAAAAAATGATAAAATTAATATTAAAAATTTAAATTGATATTAAAATAAATTTAATAGGTATTTTGAAAATTGGTATTAAAGACTACCTTTTAATTTTGATCAACTTTTCCTTGTAACTTATTTTTATATCTTTCAAATAAATGTACTTTACTCTTGAACCATGAAGTTTTTTCGATTTTCTGAACACCGCGTATAAAATATGTTAAATGTTTCTATCCCAATCTTACTGTAAGAAGTAGCAAAATTTTTTATCTAGAGTAGCTTTTTTCGATTAAATCAAAAATTAAAAAGTTTTTCTACTCAACACCTTTTCCGTGGACATACTACATATTAATTTTTTGCATTTTCGGAAAGTAGGTAATATGTAGATATAATGTTAAAAACCCTCTATAGGGTCATAATTTAATGCAATTCCAGTTAACTAGCTTCTTAATCTACCTTAAAATACAAATGTCACTTAGTTACAGTATAATAAGTTGTCAGTGTCATAAATCTTGTGATCCGAGTGAAAATGGAAATTTCTGTTTAAGCAACGAATTCTTGGATTGAAATAAAGTAAACAAACCTTGTTTGCATTAATATAGTAAAGGCAAGGCGGGAGAGTTCTTGTAAACACACTGCACTGGCAACGTTGATTTAACACACTGAATAACATCACTTCGGAAATACTAACTTTTTTAATGTTCATGACATTGCATCATAAATAACATTTTAATAAGTCAATGATTCTTTATTGTTTAAAATTATTTTTAAAGCCAGAAAACTATTTTTGTTTATTATCTAAAGTGACGGACAGATATGTCACTCACTTTAGATGCTCAATTCGATTGCTGTTGATCAAGTCAGTTTACAAAACGTGTTATTGAATAATACAATCTAACAAAAAAAAAAGACATCGAAGTGCCGTACAATACCTGATTTAATATAATTTCTTATCAAACGAATACAGCAACTGTCCAAATCAACCTTGTTGCCGGTGCTCGGAATTGTCATATCCATAAATGTTTATATTTAAATCGATGTTGCCTATATTAACACAAAAACCAATATTTTCAAATAATTTTATTGCATTTTCAGGATAATTTCCTGATTTTAATTTTTAAGATCTGGCAATTTGTTACACAGATCACTATACCAAACACCCTGCCTACAAACTGGCGTTGCGTTAATTCTAGTCCTTAAGTTCGTTGGTTTTTAGGAAAGCAGCCAAAGCAGTTCTGGAAGATATCTTGCCAATAAAATTAAATAGTGAAATAAATAAACTATTTAATATTGTAAATTGTATAAATGTAAACATTCGTCTAAAAAACAAAGGGATATTCCTTAAATTACCTACACATTGCTAAATTGACGTGTTTGACAAATGCCAAATCATAAACGCCCCAGTTCTCAAAATTCTCGAAGGTAAAAGTTTTAGGTTACGCTTAAATTTACTTAAAAAGCTTTAGAAAAGCATTTTTTAATTCAAAATTTAAAACCTCCTACATATTGTGTTTAACACGGGTTAAAAGCAAGTCAGGTATTGGGTGCTATTAAAATACATTTAAAAGAAGTAACCAATAAAACTCCTTTAAAAGCCGACTTATACAATTCTTTACTGATTATATTTTGGAGTCTTTTTTTATATTTTGTGCTAAAATTTGAAATCCAATTAAATTTAATTCGCTCACATGAAAGGCACTAGTGTAACAGCGACAAGCAACAACGAAGGATAAAGCCTCTGGACAATTTGTAGGGCTGGTTTCTGGAAAACAAAATGGCCGTATTTACTCGTGCAGCAGAGACATAAAATTGTATGACCCCTTTCGGGTAAGTGCTCTGTCGGAATTCCCATTGTGGCATCTAATTAGATTGGCGGGCTGGTAGCTTTGAAATTCCGCTTTATTAAAATTTGTTGTTTGTAGAAACAGCATTAATGGGATAAGAACAATTTTAATTTTGGTGCTGGTTAGTGCAGGTTTAGCTTAAATATTTTTATTGATATGTTCTATATTGATATGGTGAATTCATTTATCAAAAAAATCTTTAGGTTACTCTACACTGGGCTTAAAAGACCGGCAGGTTGCTTGAAAATATTAAAGAAAACAAAAAGCGGGATTCTATTTCTTATCATTTTCCAATAAAAAAAGCCGTTTGAATCAAAATCCGAGCTAAGCCTATTTTGAAAATGTGCTATTTTTTTACTTTTGCATAGTTTATGCAGAGTATCCTCAATAAATTGGGATCACAAAATCAATGTTCTATTCACAGTGTATGTGTTAGTGTGTGTGTGTGTGTGTTTGCCTACCTTGCGTTTTCTATTTAATATTGTTACATTTTTTTAATACTGTTTTTAAGTCTGACCACTAGGTGGCGGATGATATTTCACAGGCTTCGACAGAAAAAATATCAAGCTCAATACATAGATTTAATACAGATTTTTTTTTGTGTAAAATTGTTTTTTTTTTCTTTTGCCTCATTATGTAAACCGCCGAAAAAAATTGCGATATTTATATTAAATTATTTGTCGTAGCTTTGAAAATGAACCTAAATTTGGACCATAAATGTGATCACAAAGAAAATAGAGCCAACTGTAATTAGGCATTTTTGAAAGAGGTTATCTTAAAATATTGTTTTTTCGTTTTAGTTCAGTAAATAAAGGGACAAAGCTGTAAATAAACTGTACAGTTTTCCCTTGTGGTTAGTTGTGGTTAGTTGTGTGTGGCGCAATTCTTAGGTCTTTGGGAAACTTTCGAGCGAAAAAAAGTGGAATGTGGAAAATGGTCCCTCAGGGCCCGAAAAATGGGTTTTCCGCTAATATCTGCCAAAATATGCGAATTAAAGAATTTTTGCTAAGACATAAAGACCGCCTTGTAGTCTACAAAAATAATTCTTATAATTTTTTTCGAAAAATCGATAGTTTTCGAGATAACGGGACCCAAAAGTCAGTTTCAGCTGGCGCTCTACCGCTAGAATGACGCTATCTTTATGAATTCACTTATAAGCGGACGGACGAATTGTTCCATTATTCGGCAATAATGTACATTTTTTTATCATTAAAAGTTCATCGTAATGGGAAAACCCGTACCTATCATTGCATATGATTTTGTATCCATACTGATTATTCTAGAGTATTAATAAAGCGGTCAAAGTTTTTTTTTTCACAATATTTTAAAAGTATCTCTTTTATTGATATTTTTTAAACAAATGGTTTGTTATTAACATTTCTTTTTTATATTGAGACCTTAGCAAGTGTTCAATGATCTCAGAAAATTTCCTTTACCATCTTTCTTGCGTTTTGATAAAAAATTGTTTTGCCCTACTACTACCACATCTATTCAGTGTGGAATGTTATGGATTTTGCGACGGCCGTTTTTGCGAAAAATATTGGTGTGGCAAAAAAATGGTGGAGACCATTTTTGTGGATTTCGAGATGATCTTCATTTTTTGTCTAAACGAAAATTCTCTTTTTCTCATATTCTGGCAGATATTCGCGAGAAATACATTTTTGTAACTTTGAAAGGCCATTTTCAGCGGGTTCCCACAATGGAATCGTGATAAACTTTTTCTCGCTCGAAAGCTTGCGCCACAAATGAAAACTGTACAGATTTATTTACAGCTTTGAGTACTTTCAGGTCTTCAGTTACTGGACTATTTATAATGTCATAAAAAAAAATTGTCGTCAAAATATTTCGATTGTATGAAAGTTTGTTGCTTGGCAATTTAAAAAAAAAACACGACATTCACAACAAAGCCACGAGCCGTTAGGTGCATAACGGCTCGTAGTCTTGTGAAAAATGTCATGAACAAAATTGCCATAAAAGCAACAAACTTGAATAAAACCAAAGAAAAATGTTGCCTATTTTTTTTTCTCAAATGATATTCCACAAGACTATTTCAAGAGAAAAGGGGCCAAATTTTAGCTTAGAAAACAGTGTTTATTGTCAGACTTGTCAGACTGACAATAGTTTTTTCTTTAACCTAACAAAATTTTGTCGTTGAGAAACCATCATGTTGGTTTTGTCCAGGTAAGTGCTGTTAAGAGTTTTGTCGGGGGTAATATCCCTAGTGCATTTAACTTACTTCCTTACTTAACGTTCTTTATTGAATTACTATAATATACAATAATACAATAATTCAAAAGGCTATCGACCGTGGTCCTTCCGCCTAGTGCATTTAATTTTTCCGGAAAAATTCGGAAAAACGAGTTTCTAAGTAATTTGTTTTATATTCGCGAAAGTGGAAAAATCCTCGTCTTCGACTCGGATTTTTAAAACCACTTTCGCTCATGCTATTTGTTAAAACAGATTACTTACCACACGAAAAATTAGATGGACGAGGGATATTTGGTAAGATCACTTCCTGAGTTAAATAAACATTTTATTTTAATACAACATTTTTTTATTAAAACAATAAGAACAATAATTAATAAGAACAATATAACTTTCAAGCTAGGAAAGGTAATTACTTCAAACACATTTTAAATAACAATTAATATAAAAATTACAATTATTGTAGGTTACAGGAGTATTGATAGCCATATTGGTTAAACTGTTTTTAATTATGTTTGTAGTAGCACTATTCTCTATGTTGCTGTGAGGAGTGTCAAACGATTGATGGTGTTGGTTCGAAGAAGTGTCTATTTTCTGTCTTTTCAAGGGAGCTTCGAAGCTTGTAGATGATACATTATTTTGAACGGTTCTTAAGGCAGTGATGATATTTGAATGATGTTGACTGTCCATTTGTAGATACGGTTGGATAGACACAGCTTTAGAATGGCCTGTGATTTTGATGAGTTGCTCCTCGCCTACACCAGCCTTTGCCAGATTAGTAACAGCAGTTGATCACATAGAATGATAAAATATTTTAACTTCTGTCGTGTTCATACCTGTTTTTGGGTTGCGTCTTTTGTTCATTTTGACAGTTTATTTCTTCCAACAGGAATGTTTTAAAACCATCCAGTGCTACGATTGTATTGCCATGCTGAATTTGGTGTCAAAAACAATCTATTTGTTGTTATTTTAGACGTTCGTTTGTTTAACAGGGATTTGTACAAACCTACCGGACAAAACTCAGGGTTTTTTGAATTAGGAACAAGCCACTTGCTATCGCACAGATTTTTTGCACCACCTTGTGCAGTTTTGCTGAAGACTGTGTTATACTCGATCCTTACTGAAACAAGGGATACATAATTTGACTTAAATGTCAAAATATATTTTGTAGTGTGATTTTAAAGTAGATGTATGTAACTTTTAATTTTTTTGGAAAAGCAAAAGGAATTTTAGTGGTTATATATAGTTTTTGTTTTTTTGATTTTTTTTTACAAAAATGGTACAGCTAGCAAATTTTGGATGCTGAAAAAATGGCAAAACGTGGTTTATACAAGGTACTGCAAAAAGACATTAAAAAATTGCGAAAACAGATTTTACGCCAAGATAAAAAGTATGCGCACATATTTTGTTTTGATATAAGCGTTTTTTCTGCCAAGTTACAATAAACATTTACAGATTTTGTTGCAAAATTAAAAAGCAATATCTCATCTGTTTTGATTCTATAATTATCAATTTCTTCTTTGAAATGTTCTGTTAAGCAACGAGCCGCTTCTCCTCCCCTCCAAGCAAGCTCAACTGCTGCAATAAAGTAAAATTTACGCTGCAACCAGGTTGGGGTTGTCTCATCCCATAAGGACCATCTTGTAGTAGTCGTCCATATTTAAAGAAGCTGAACTTGTTTTTCTTTTTTCTTCATGTTTCTGGAGACTCCTCCTTTTCGCATTTCGAGCGTCTCTAGCTGGCTTAAAGGTAGTCGTGGAATGGGTCGAACACGATATTAAATTCTTGAAAATATTTTTCCTGCAGTTGTTTTGGCAACCATATTCCACATTACTTTTACACACAGTTCTTTGTAGTCTTCCCCATTAGCTTTACGCATGTTCCATGCCCAGTCCTTGAGGATTAAATTTAGCTCGCCTGTAGTTGTTGTCTGGAGTAATTGGTAATTTTTTGCTTGGCAAAATTCCATAAATTGCTTCCAGATCGATGTGTTAGTTTTTTGAGTATTTAGTGGAACACTATTTTCAACAGCTGCATTAATTTTACTTTCGGAAACATTTTCAAACCGACTCATTTTAAGTTTTAGTTGAAAAATTGATACATTTGTAAGCGTTGTTTGTGATCTTTGTTGTTGGTAACGGTACATAGCAACACAGCATAGAAACCATCAAGTTTGTTTTTACAAGGCAACTTGTCAAACTTTAATTAATAGGAAGGAAATAATCAGTATAAAACAGGTTGTGGCTACTTTGCCAATGTAAAATAGTGTTGTCCTACAGAAAGCACAATTGCTTAAGGGAATTCAGGATAAGATTTATAAATTATTTTATTCGTCTGATATTTTATCAATGTACTAAGATTTTGAGTTATTGAAAACTCTCAACTTCACAACTTGAGGATTAAAAAAATAATTTTCACATGGTGCACATACAAAATTTGACAAATATTCGAATGGTTTTTGTAAAAATCTAATTTGTGGCATTATGGAAATATCGTATACCCGAACGTATACAAATAGCTTCGATTGCAGTAGCGACTCGTGGTTTGTCTGGGAGGGCTCAACATGCAAAAGCAATAAACAAAAAAAAATAACGTACCTCATACATACGACTCATATTAATATGTTTGCAATTCGTTTCAGCATTAGCCTTGTTAATACATGAAAAAATATTTGTTCTTCCCAAAAGTTTAAAACTAACTAAATCATCTTTATGCTTAGCACTATTTTTACACTTTTTTATTTTGAGAGAAAAATGCTTAAGATTATTAACACCGTCCTTACTCCACTTATCTTCATCCCCAAATAATAAACAGATGAAAAACTAATAAGAGTTTTTTTTGTCATGTCCAAAAATTTAAACATGTTTTTTTATAAATATTTTTGTCAAATTTATGGGTAAACCTTACTTTTGCACTTTTCCTGCATTTTCACAATATTTAGTGTTGGCGTTGGACGTCCATAATTTTTGAAATTGAGTTTTTGTTCTTAACTAGTTGTAAGAGAGGTAAACACACGTTTTTAAAACGCACATACTCATTTTGTTAAACTAAAAAACTACTAGTTCGTAAAAAAATGACTAAATAATCACGAGAAAATAATAATCCGTATTATTGTGTCTTCACTGCTTATTAAAAACGCTTGTTTCTTTATTGTTTTTTATAGGCCAGGGTCGATAATTTTTAAAATCAAAAAAATAATAGTATGATGAAACCCATTGGAGAATAAAAAGAACAAAAATCAAAGGAAAAATAATTTAAGGGCGAATTGAGGTCGGGTGGTGGAAAGGAGTGAGTTTTTAAGGGTAAAAACGGTTTATCTCGATTTCCGGCAAAACTACAAGTCTTATATAAAAAAAAATTAAGGCAAAGTTGTAGGTAATAAAAAGATATACAACTTTTTTATTTTCACTTTTTTCACATAACCTCAAAATTTATGTGAAAAATTCAAATAACCAAGTTTTGGTTTTTTATTTTTATCTTTAACAATTTTTTTTTACGTATTTGGTAAAAACTTTTTACCTTTTTATGTCCCAAACCCACTGCAATTTCTTTTATTAAAAAAAAACTTTATTTTGACTTAATCTACTTTCTAACGGTGTAAAAAAATATACATTACTATGGTCACTGTTGTCAGAAAATGCAAAGAAACAAACATTTTTTTAATCATTATGTACATTTGGTTGTTAATTAAAGTAGAATATTTCAAATTGCAGTTTTTTGTTTATCATTGTTATATAAAATCTTACGTTTTTCAAGTAGCTCAAAATTGAACATAATAATTAAAAAAAAACGGATTTGGGTTTTTTCCGTTTTTTATTGAATTTTCTGAAAACATTCACCATAGTAATTTAAATTTTTTATACTATCAGAAAGTAGAAATTTAAAGCAACAAAAAGCCCACCAACCTTTTTAAAAAAGCGGATATTTTGACAGGAGAACTTTCGATTAAAAATTAGGGTGCTTTTTTGATATTAAGTCAAAATGGGATGAAAAAAAAAATTTTTTAAATCAAAAAAATTACAGTGTGTTTGGAACATAAAAAGGTAAGTTTTCACCAAATTTCGTAAAAAATATTTTTTTTGTAAAATATTTAAATAAAAAAAACAAAAATTTGGTTATTTGAATTTTTCACATAAATTTCTTTAACCTTTTTTCATAGAACTTTCATTTTTGTTATATTCTCTTTCTTGTCTAATAGGTTTCATCCTACTGTTATTTTTTTTCACTTTTTATCATTTTCAAAGGCTTCAGCCCTGGTCTACAGGGCGAAGTCGGGAATAAACATGGACATTAGGCGATGGATAAATATAAAGGAGTCCCACAACAAGCAGTGGCATCGTTGTGTTGTTAGGGCAACCGCGACGTAGGCTTTACCGTCCACGGGCGGATTTTTGAGAGTCCAGCTGCAGATCAAAAGAGAAATGATTCGACAGTTTAGTACGAGGGCTGCCCGGTAAAAACGTAGAGATATTGTGCAGTAAAATTTGTTTTAATTTTATGTTTTTTGTATATATATTAAAAAAAAAAAAAATTGAATACACAAATATATCGTAGGTTTATGATTTTTTTTTGGAAAGGGCAACGCTCCACATCTTTTCCTTACTAGTCGCCACTGTACGACGGGTTAGTAAAGGGGGAAATAGGAGCATTCGATATTGACTTTTATTGAACGTTCACTAAGAACACACAATTGAACAAGTGTAATATACTAACTATTTACCTCTTTTACTTACAGCAATAAAAATGTATCAAAATAAATAAGTCTGTGAATAAGTACCAAAGCATAGCGTTTTTTTTGTAGCTCCAGGTAAAAAGGCTTTTTATTTTTTATTTTAAAAAAGTTTTTATTACCTTTTATTCTGAAGTTAATTTAAATTGCTATGCTAGGGCTCCAATTTGCAAGAACAATTTCGCGCGCCCTGCTATCTGTCTAATTAAAGTAGCTTAGTCTTTAAAGGCGGGCAAAAGCTGTATACAATGTTTTATTAAAATATTTTAATATATTGGAAACCTGCAATCCTTATCAAAAAGTGGCCGTCCATTAATAATAACCAAGGTATTTGCCCCTTAAATTGTTTGTGGAAACATTATTTTCGCCACCCGATGTGCTGGGCCTTTAAATCCCAATGTTTTCTGTCCTGAGAGTGACAAGTTTGCCATATTTTTATTGTACTTGGGCTCGCCTTTTAAAAAAATGCATTACTTAATTATGTGGAAAGGCTTTAATTCCTTAGAAAAAAATTCATTACGGAGTATTATTATAAATAGTCTTTTTTTTCGCAAATAGATTTAGTTTTTTAACCGATCAAGATACAATAAAAACATTACAGATTATTAAATAAAAACAACAATTCCCGAAAAATATTTTACGCTACTTTTATTCTATATAAAAATGCAAAATACTTTAATAAAACACCTATAATTTTAATAGTGTTTTTGAGTAAAATTTTAAATACCTTTACACAATTTATCACCTGCACTTCTGCTAAATGTAAAATCTATTTTTTTATAAGTTCAAAGTAATATGCAGAGAAAAATATATGCAGGTTTGAAAGCAAACTCAGAATATTTCCAAGATTTCACCTACTTAAAAAAATCAGTCTTTTTAATTGTTTTGTAGTAACAATCATTTTTTTAAAACATTTCTAACGCAGTATTTGAATCCGACACCACTGAAAAAATTTTGTTTAAATATCCTTTTAGTATCCATTTTTTTATTATTGTTAATAGATTTATTTTTTTAAAATAAGTGATGCTAGGTACAGAATAAATATTTTTATTATTTATTATTATTTTGCTTTCTATTCTATTGTATTTTATGTTATTGTATATTTTTATAAGTATAAAATATGATGTTTGGCAACATCGTGAGGAAAGTTTAAATCATTTGCATTTTGGACAAATGGTCCACGTGCAAAACAATTTACCTAAGTAGGGAGGTTGTACATACTATAAAAAAGCATTTTTGTAAAAGGTAAAAAAAATATAATTACACTTTTCAAGAAGTTACCCATTTCAATGTCTTAAAGTATTTCCATAACATTCTGTAAAAGTTGTGGTTCTAACAATTTTCCTTTTCCTATTTTGAAGTGTTATATTAATTTCCGTAGTATCCTTTCAAATTTAAAGGATAACTTCGCCTTAAGTAATCATCACCACGAGCAAAAAAAAATTACATACGTAAAGAATAATAATGTCATAGTTATATTAAAAATTATTTAGGCTCTAGTTTCTGTAGATTATGTGTTTGAAATAGCTTAATGTCCTACGTAGTTTCCTTGACTACAGATCTTACGTAAAATGTCATCATCTCTAGTAGTCCGGGAGGCCACCGCAAAAAACCAAGCCTATAATAGAACAGCATGAAACATTTTTCCATATTCATATTACTATAAACTATAGTTAATTTAAAGCCGGACTACCGCCTCAGCTCAGCGGGTTCAAATTTCATTTTTTTACCTTGAAAAAAATTGTGAAAAATCGTTTTTTTTTTAATATAACTCAAAAACCAATGACTTTAAGAAAATATGGTATATGGTCAGAATTAATGGTTTAATAAAAGTACGCCCGTTTTTTTATATATATTTTTTTGTAGCCCTTTTAATTTTTGAGATATTAACAATTTAAATTTAAAGTAAAAACTCAAATATCGTAAAAGCTTGAGAGTAAGAGTTGCGAAAAAATATAATAGGCAAAAAATAAGCCTTTTGGTTAGCTCTATAAAAATAGTTATATACATTTTTAATAAAATAAGTAATAAAGGAGATATAAGCAAAAAAGTAATTTTGGTCATTAAAAATTTCGCTAATAACAATATTTTATTAGTACAAGTAAATACACCAGCTCTGATCCATTTAAAAATTAATATAAAACGTTCTATTTATTGAATAAAACTAACTAATACACATGTGCCTCGAGGCAATGGGGGATAAGCTAGTGGCACGGATATTTTATTTATTTATTTTTTTTTTTCCAATAACTGTACTCATACCGATCCACATAAAACTTTAACTAAAATAATTAAATTTTATTTAATAAAAAAAAATAATAATAAGTGTGACCTATCAGGACGCTTAACATTTTTCGATCTTCTATGCCTCTATGTGTATAGCTCATCGTTTAAATATTTTTATTATCGATTTAAATAGTAATATTATTAATTAAAAAAGACGGTTACTCATTCAGGATGATTTTGAGAAAATGTTAATCATATTTTTAACATGAATTTTTTTTTATATATTTTTTTCAGTTGAATTAATAATTAAAACTTTAATTTAATTATATCTTAAAGTAGTAAATAAATGGGCAAATACCATAATTTAAATAAAAATGGCTTTAATCCTGGAAGAAGAAGATAGCCTAATAAGAGAAATGGTTTAAAAGTTTTATACTAAATAAACTTTATAAAAAAATGTGTTAAAATTAGGATTAAATTTTTTTTAAGATCATTCTAAACTGTCTTTAAAAAATTATTGATATTGATATTTAATTTGATAATAAAAACATTTAAACGATGAGCTATATACATAGTAGCATAGGCGATCGAGAAATGTTAAGCGTCCTGTCAGGTCTATAACACCCAAATAAAGGAGGCATTTTTTCAATTAATTAAAGATTAAATTTTATTTAAGTTAAAGTTTTAAGTAGATCGAAATATATACAGTTATTGGACCAAAAAAAAATTAAATATAATATCTGTGCCACCAGGTTATTTCCTATCGCCTCGAGGCACATGACAATGTGTATTAGTTTGATTCATTCAATTAATAGAACATGATTAATTAATTTTTAAATGGATCGGTGCTGGTATACTTACTTGTACCAGAAAAAATATTGTTAAAAGCACTGGTAACTCTTTTAGTTTTTAAGATATTTGCGTTTTTGTTTTAAATTTAAATCGTAAATATCTTAAAAAATAAAAGGGCTAGAAAAAAAATATATAAAAAAACTGACAACGTTTTATTATACCATCAGTTTTGATTACATACTTTTGTTGCCCAAAATCAATACTTTTCGAGTTGTATTTAAAAAAAAATCACGATTTTTTTAAGGTAAAAAAATGCAATTTACCTGCTGAGTGCGGTTTTGAATTGACTATAGTTCATAGTTATATAAAAAAAATGTTTCATGCGGTTCTCTAATAGCCTTGGTTTTTTGCGGTAGCCTCCCGGACTATAGGTTATTTTAAAAATGCGTGATTTTAAGTAAAAAGATTTAAAGACATATCTTTAAAAAACACACATAATAAAGTTAAAAAAATGGAACACCAGAGGCTAAATAATAGGATCGTTATATAATAAATAACTATAATAATAATCTAGGATTTACACCGCTTCAAAAATTAAAAAGTTAAATTTAATAAAACTATACCTAAGTTACGTAATATTTTTAATTTAAAACCTATAGTATTAGAAAATATTTTAAGGATTTGCATAACTGGAAACGAAGAACGATACATCCTCTGAATATCGATCGCAACAGCAGTTTTAGTGTCGTGAAGCAAGTAAGACTCTTTATCTATTACTTATTTAGTCTTTTACACTTGGCCTATAGATGGCGGATGTGGCATTGTTTTATTACATTTCTTTTGTAGATATTCATGTTCTATATTACTGTGGCGAATTCATGCATTGACTTTTTTATTCCTCAGCATGACAAACTTTGTTTAAATAATTTTTTAACGCAACTTAAAACGCAGGAACCTACTTTTAATTTTTTTTAATTAACTTTAGTAAAAAAAACTAACCTATTTAAATATTTTTGGATCCAAAATTTACAAAAAACTACACATACAAAAAGATAATTTTGCTTTTGACCTACATCACCCAATAATTCTTACAAAGTTGTAAAGAGTTTATTTAATAGAATTAATAATTTGTTTTAATTAAAATATAAACATGGATTTTTTTTTAAATAAATCTTTGTTTATATAATATTATATTATACATTGTGTCTACCTAAGTTGGCTTTTATTATTAATTTTACGAAAAAAACGTATTTTTTTTTATGTTCTAAAATCTAAAATACAATTATAAAATATTATTTTTTTTTCAATCTTATACAAGGTATGTCCAAAAATATGAATTTTACTTAAGAGTAAAGTACCTTTATATTTCACAATATCGAAAATTGTTAGGAATAAAAAATCACGTTTAAATATGCAGTTGCATTATTTATATTATTTTTTTTATTTCTTGAAACATCTTTACACGAATCAAAATTTACCTCTTATTATTGTACATGTAATCTAGGATGCTTTGACAAGAAACGTCGGGCAGTAATTATTTTACATGTAATCTAGGATGCCCCGACAAAAAATGTTTGACAGTGACATTCACAACATCAGTTGCAGTATAAGTATTATAAAATTTAGTTGAAATGCCAGCAACATTAAGTATTGAAGATAAAATTGAAATTATCGTAATTGTGGGTGAGAATTATAAAACTTATCGTAAAGCTGCAGAAATTTTTAATAATCAACACCCAGAGCAAAATTTTCACTGTGGCACAGTATAAAAATTACTAAACAAATTTAAGACTTCTGGAGATGTAAGTAATAAATTTAGCAACAAACGCCAACAACCGGTTTCCAATGATGGCATGGAATTTGAAGTAATGATTTCAACAATCGAACATCCTAAAAAATTATTGAGAAAAAGACAGCTAAAAAGTTGTACCCATACAAGCCCCGATTTATTTACACAATAAGACCAAGAGATCATTATAGACGATTTAAATTTTGTTGTAATATTCAAGGAATGTTAGAAGATAATCCATTTATGGCAGAACATCTTCTTTTTCCGGATCAAGCAAAATTTACATCAAATAGAACAGTCTCTAGCTAAAACTGCCGTTGGTGGAGTGATAGTAATCAAATTTTACCATCAAAACTCGGGACCAGTATGCATTCAAAACAAATGTGTGTGTAGAATTTACCGAAATTAAATAATTGGGCCTTTATTTCATAAACTTTTAATACAGACTGTTATTTGTTGCTAGAAAATGAATTAGATGATTTTCTTGATAACGTTTCTCTTCTTCAACGTCAACAAATATGGTTCCTACAGGATGGAGCGCCATGCACAGTAAGTTAGATATAAGGCAATACCTTGAAAATCGTTTTAATTAAAGAGGTATACATCGGTTTTCTGATATATTTTGGCCTCCTCGGTCTTCCGATTTGACGCTACTCAATTTTTCCTAAGGAAAAGGTTTATCTTTAAAGGCCATTTACAGTTATTGCTCATTTAAAAAAAAGTAGTTATAGAAGTGGTTCAGAGTATTACTCCGGCTATCGTTAGAAGAGTATTGAGAAAATTTTTTGATAAAACAATTACCTTTAGTAAGTGAATTGAGGAAGCTAAATTTTGTTTTGTGAAAATTAGCCTATTAATTTCTAAAGGAAACAAAAAGGTTATCATGTTTGTAATAAATAAAAATGATAAATGTTTTGTATGTTATTTGAAAAAAATTGTAAAGATGTAACTGTATATTAAAACATCGTTCTAATTCCGAACAACTTTTCATCATAACAATTTTCGATATTGTGAAATATAAAGGTACTTTACTCTTGATGATTGCATTTTAGAATTTAGAACATGCAGAACTTTTTATAAAAAGTATTTTTTTTGGTAAAATAAATAATAAAAAAAAATTCATATGTTTCCAACTTAAGTAGACACTCTGTATATTTATATTATATTATTAATTACCCTTTTGATTTTTTAAATGGTTGCTTTCTTATAACTGAAAAACCAAACCAACAACCAACCATTTTTAGTGTAGAGGCTCTTACAAAAGTACATTAAAAATTCAGGAAAAGAAAATATGATTGTGAAAAAAAAATTAGGCTGACAGTTAATTTACACATGGGTTTAATCAATCGTAGTTTCTTGAGTACACAGTGTATAAAATTAGTACAAATTATCATCATTAACAAATTAAATATTAGAGGCTTATAACGTTTAAAGCCTTTTAAAATTATTTGAGATAGAGGATATTTAATTTTGATTTTATCACATATTTACCACGATGTATTTAATATTATTTAAAAATGATCGAACCGGCTTAAATCCATTTTTTGTCCTTTTTTTTTATTTTGTAAAGGTTCCGAAAGCTTAATGCCCATTTTACGGGACTTGAAAATTAAAAGGTTTAGAGGGTAAGGCAAGACCCCTACAAGAAGCAGATTTAAGAGTCTAGATACTCTAGGTATAAAGGAGCGGATAAGGTGGTAAGTTTGTGGTTTCTCCATGCGGATTGTAAAGGGATGCATGAGTAGGCCCTGCATAATGATCTAGGAAGCCAGCACAGAAAAAATATAAATTAATACAAGCTTATTTTTCTAAGCAAAATCCGTAAAAACACTTATAAAGGATGTCAGGTCCCCTATAACTTGTTGGTGGGCTAGTAAAGGATGCTTTTTTGTAAGAGTGGACTTAATAATAAGGCGAAAGGCTCGGATGGAATCAAGAATAGAATACCCCCAGATTTGAAACTATGGTTCTAAATATATATATATATATATATATATATATATATATATATATATATATATATATATATATAATATATATATATATATATATATATATATATATATATATATATATATATATTATTATATATATATATATATATATATATATATATATATATATATATATATATATATATATATATATATATATATATATATATATATATATATATATATATATATTCCATTTAAATTAATCATATCTTTAATTATTATAAACAAACATTAGAAACGATATGTAGGTTATTATTTATTTTTTCATTATCTTCTGCATTAACTTACCGTTACTTCCAGTGATCTTCAAATGCTGCCTATAGAAAGACCTGAATAAAAGTAGAGGAATTAATTGAAACGGAAATTTTACCTACAAAGCAAAGCAATTCAAAGCGAAGCGAAGCCGAGGATTGTTTGGCTTGGACGCCATCTTTTGCTCCTATCATGCAGCTTTAGTACAGGGTGAAAAGGCAAGGGGTCACTACGTCCTCTTTAAAATGTATAACGAATATTTATAAGGAGATTCATAGAGGAAATATTTGCGCATAAAAGCAAAAAATTAGCAAGTAAAACATTTTTCAATAACCCATTTTGCTTTTATTTTTATTTAAAGATAGGTTAAATTTTAAGATGCTTAATGTGTAATGAAAAAGTATTGTAAGTTTTTTTTAATGAAATAAGTATTTATAGGGAAAAAATAAACAAATTGAAAAATACCAAAAGTAAGGTTCTTTCGAATAAAGCTTTCTTTTGTAAACTTTTATTGCATATTTTTAATAATAACTCCATATACAAAGTTTACGTAAATATCCTTATTATTACTTTTTTGTTTAAATCTTTAACTTTATCGCATTTATTGGTGTTTTAAAAAGTATAAAATTATTTAAAAAACAAACTATTTTGAAAACTATAATTATCTTAAGCTAATATAACTTATTTTAGGTATTAATTAAATTTTAACTTTAACTAAAATTCAAAAAGTAATTTGTTTTTAACTTTACTTTTAAAATAATGATATTATTATATATTTTGTGAGTCATTCTATACTAAGTGTCATCAATTAATAATAGTATTATTTATTTATATTAAATTTCTATAAACAAAATAATTGTAAATAAATGTCTAGCATGAGATTGTATACCCAACTTAAGCTATAATGTATTAGATTAACTTAAAATTTAACGAAGATTATTACATACTCGCAACTAACTGATATATGATATATCTTTTTTCTTTTTGTGAAAATGCTGGTACATATTGTTATAGTGATATAAAACTTCTTAATAAAATATTTTTTATATTATAATTTTTTTATTGCTCTAAATAGGTTATCGCCGAAACATAATAATAATTTTTAGGTAGCTTTAAAATGTAATAAAGATAAGATCGTTATTTGTTGCAGTTTTTAATATAGTTGTAAAAATATAATATATGGCATGAATTTATTTAATTTGCATAAGTATTTTTTATTTTTATGCCCATATTACTTATTGTATTTATTAATAGTATTTTTTAAGGGTTTTAACAGATATAAAATAAAACTTTACAACTCTTAGAATCATTTTTGGGAATAGGAAATAATTTTACTTTTTTAAGAAAAAAAAATCTCTTTTAAAAAATAGTTTTGCTGTTATGCTTTATAGGTACAGGGTGTCCCACAAAACGTGCTAAATGCCCTAAAGAAGTTTTCACTTCAATAAAGTTGTATACAGATATACCATTTTTACCGGATTTATGGAATTCGACAAATCCTAAGAAGCTTATTTCTTTATTTCCTTAATTTTTTTATTATTCATGCTTGATCACGGCTTCGTAAAAGAGCCGTATGTTTTTAAATTATGTTCTAGTCGTCGAAATATCTTTTTAAATGGTTGCTGTATTTCTGGATAGCAAACAAAATATACATTTTATGTCATTTCTTGTTTTTTTTCACTTTCAATGTAAACTGATATTAATATTTATAAAATGTTAAATGGTAATAATGACTAGAGTGTCAACATAGTTTCCTTTTTAGGATATTAGCTTACTGTGGTTTAAAGTAATAAAAGTTAAATAAATCGCATAGGAAGCCAGTATTTTTTATGGTGTGTTATATTTTTAAAAAGAAAATTTAATATGCTTTATTTTTAGATTAAAACATTTGGGATGATCGATTTAAAAATTTAGGTTGGGTCCGATAACTTTATTATCTAACCCCGTATACTTTTTCTGAAAACGACAGATTATTAAACAATCATTGAAAATAAGCTTTTGTATAAAACATTTTTCTGTATCTCATTTAACTAAAAAATATAAGGTCATTTGAAAATTGAATAATTCTTATTTTTCCTTCGTATCTCTAACGCAAAAAAGTGTTATTTTAAGTTTGACCAAAAAAGAGCACATGACGACTATATTTCTATATTAATAGCACTAACAGTTACGAGGATATCCTATAAAAGTGTCGAAAATGGGACACCCTGTACATTAACAATTAGGTAATTAACGTTAAGTTAACGTTGAAGTTACTTGTACATTGTAAATATTTACTTGCCTGTCGTACTTTTTACTTAAAAAGTAATACTACATGTCGTCCACGCCTAAAATAACCATCATTTTAATTTTCGTTAAATGATGGGTTTAATTATCTCTATAACCATTTATTACTCTGCATATGTTTTAGGTTTTATTGAAAAATTATTGAAATATTTTTTTCAGATCTATATATTGTATTATATCGGTTTATTTTAAAAAAATTAAAATTCTTTTTGGGTTAATAACCTTACGAGCTTTTCAAAGAATACAAAGAGTTGTTAAAAATACGTAAATATTGTAAATAAGTAAGTAGAAGATGGCATAAATCAATATCACCATTTTTAGGTTATTAAAATTAATGTTTTATTTAAACCCCGTATACGTTAGGGTAGAAATAATTGGTAAAGTGGTTAGGGAACTTTATTTTCTTCAAAGTCCATGTTTTAAAGAAGGTTTTTTACATATAAAGCAAATTGATTTTTTTTTCTTTCGTTATACTTTTTTTCCTTAACTGCTGTCGATGTATTTTTATATAAAGCCAAAGTTGCAGTACTTTTCATCAAAGGAATTAAAGGGTTGCAGGTATAGAAATAAGCACACAAAAAGCAGTAACAAACTTTATTAGCAAATAAACTAATTCTACAGGAAATTTGGGAATTGCAGGTAAAAAAGCAAACAAAAGCAATACTTTAAAAATAATTTTATTAAAAATAAAATATCTATTTCTAAAAAAAGGCAAAATAATAAATTGATATTTTTTTTCTTAAACAGAAAGTCTTGTTCAGAGTAAATACAATTAGAATAAAAAATAACTAGGTTTCTGTAGTATTTTTTATCCAAAGCAAATGCCGTGGTGTTTTACCAACACAAACAGAAATCCTATTTATACTAACTATGGATGCAAAAATTTTAATTTAAAATTTTATTTACTTTTCCTTATTTTATTTTATTTTGAAAAAAGATGTGGCCAGTATCTTAAGGACTATCATTAGGTATGGTAAAAACGTTTTAGAGACAATTTAATAAAACAGAGAGCCACCTGTATGTTTTTTGAAGTTTTACAAAAAAAATAAACTTTAGTTTATTATATTAAATTATGATACCCATTTCATGAAAAATAAAACATGAGCTTTTTGGTTTCTTCACCATATTTTGGTAATAATATTCTTTATAGTCCAATGATTTACTTTATAATACGTATGACATTTCTATGTACTTTTTATTTTATGCAGACTAAAATTAAAAAAAAAAAGTTAAAAATCATTTAATTTAAAAAAAAAAAATGTTAAAATAGGAGTTTTTTTTTTACTAAAGGGATACCATAAATATACATTTTGCAGTTTTTCTTCTTTGTTCTAAGTTTACCTGAGAAAATTTAAAAGATGTAAAAGGTAACTACTGACCTAAGTTTTTTAAAATTATTTTTTTTTAAATCATTTATGTTACCATTATTCTATTAACTGTTAAACTTTATTATTAATGGAGATTCGGATTATAGTAAGAAATTTTGGCAAAAGACAATAAAAACATTTCAAATTGTATTCTTTCTTAAATTCTTTCTTTACTGCTTTTAATTTTAAAACTATTTTTTTGCTAAAGAATTTAAGTCATATCTTAGTAAGAAAAAAACTAGTATTTATTTTCGGTATTTGTTTAGATACGCGGCTCCATTTTTTTGAGATGTAAAATTAACACAATTAAATTTATTTTGAGTTGTCAAATATTGTTAAAGTTCATCAAAAAAAAAAATAATAAAAATAAAAACAAATCAAAAATGTCAATTTTTCAACTAAAGATTTTTTTTAGTTTGAAAAATCCGATAATTGATATTTTTTTACACGTAGAATATAAAACAAATCACTACAAATTGCTAAATGTAAATTAATGCATTTTATTGACGAAAAATTGTCAAAATACCCCTTTTCTTATTTTCAAAATAAAAATTAACACCAAAACTTTTTTTATGATTATTTTTCTTGTAAAAGATTGAAATGCATAACCTAATATTTGGGTATTAATATTAAAAAAAAAATGCGCAGGCCCACAAAAGAAAATAAGTGTGTGTGCTGGGTGTCGGACTAGATTTTCTGGCGCATTTTTCCGCTGAACACGAATCTAAAGTCAGAACTTTGGGTCAAACAGCAAAAAATCGAGGAAAACCCCAAAAAACCGACACGGTACATTTACCGGCCGAAACCTACTACCATGGAATGTTTGGACTACGACTATATAAACTATAAGATATACAAAAAAAATTATGAAGCAAAAAAGAGAGGCTTTTAAATTGTCTATAAAATAGTTATATAAACATATTTGATAAGAAAAATAATAAATATAAGTTTTGACAAAAAATTTCAATCCAAAATAGGATTTTTTTTATTAATGTGAATTTAAGTTTTTTTATAATAATAAATCATTTATTTTATTGATTTTAATGCCAAATCACTTAAAGTTTGTAGGAAAAAATCCCAAAATAAAAAAAGTTAATTTTTAAAATTTTTCAGAGGTGTATCTTAAAAAAATCCTAAGAATTCGGGTTTTTAATTATAACTTGAAAAATATTGCATTAAAACAAAAAGGTTATATATCTTAAATTAAAGGTCTTTGAAAAATACTTTGTTTTGGGCATATAAAGTTTTGTGTATCTTTTATAGTTTTTAAGATATTGACGTTTAAAAAAAAATCGTTAATACCTAAAATTACGCCTTTGCTCGCTTATTTGCTGTTTGACCCCCAATTTTGACTTCAGATTCGTGTTCAGCGGAAAAAAATACTTTTAAAAAAATCCTAGACCGACACCCAGCACACACCACTTATTTTTTTTTTGTGGGCCTGTGTTGTTAAAAGAATCTGCACAAGATGCAGATACAGATATTTTTAAATAAAGTAATAATGCATAAATTATTTTGTATAAATTTAAAAATAGTTTAAGCACTGCAAACTCATTAATTATTTTAAGTACGTTTAACATAGCACGCAAATTAGCAAACAAAACTTAGGTTTATTTGTATATTTTTAACAATATAATACGGTATGCAAAACTAAATTTACTTTACATAATAAATAACATGCAGTATTTACATTCCAAATAATACTTAGCCACAAGCACTAATACAGCTAAATAAGTAAAGTTACAAATACGTAAATATGTATGAACTCAAATATATACACCTAAAATATAGTGATACCGATAACATTACTTACAACAAATTATTTATTTCACTGCATGTTCAAATTAGCATACAATTATTTAATTGTAGCATTAATTGCTAATAAATTATTAAAATAGAAAGTGCTACTTTACACCTACAATTTGTACCAATACATTTGGTTTATTTAATTGATGTCTATTTTCTATAAATACTCTAAGAACTTTGTATAGACTTTAAATAAGATGTAATATTATGGTTAATACCAATTTAACTTCTAATTAAAAGACAAAAACGTTTTTTCTACAATAAAAAAATATTTAGGGTACTTAATGGAACATTTAAGTATAAATTTTCCGGTTTAATAATTTACATATGGATAACACAGGGCATATAGTAGGAGAGCTGGTAAACAATTTTGAGTAGGTTCTTGAGGCACTTTAAAAATCTGTGGTATTGTCCTTGAAGGACCTCTAAACATAAAAGTCAAGGTCTGGCTGAAGGGTAGCGGCCCTCTACCAACTCTTGAAATAAAAAAATTAAGGATTGGTAGGGGGCGCTATCCTTTAGCCAAACCTTAACTTTTATGTTTAGGGGTTCCTAAAGGACAATTACACAAATTTTTAAAGTGCCTTAAAAACCTACTCAAAATTATTCATCAGCTATCAGACTAGTAGGAGAGCTGGTAAACAATTTAAGGTAGGTTCTTAAGGCACTTTAAAAATTAGTGTATTGTCCTTGAAGGAGCCCTAAACATAAAAGTCAAGATTTGACTAAGGAGTAGCGGTCCCTTACCAACCCTTAAATTAAAAAAAATCAAGGGTTGGTAGGGAGCCGCTACCCTTTAGCTAGACCTTGACTTTTATGTTAAGGGGTCCTTCAAGGACAATAACACAAATTTTCAAGGTGCCTCAAGAACCTACTTAAAATTGTTCACCAGCTCTCGGACTAGTAGGAGAGCTGGTAAATAATTTTAGGTAGGTTCTTGAGGCACTTTGAAAATTTGTGTAATTGTCCTTGAAGGATCCCTAAACAAAAAAGTCAAGGTCTGACTGAAGGGTAGCGGTCCCCTACCAACCTTTTAATTAAAATAATTTAGAGGTTGGTAGGGGGCCGCTACCTTTTAGCCAAACTCTAACTTTCATGTTAAGAGGTCCTTTTAGGACAATAACACAAGTTTTCAAAAAAGCACTTTTTTCACCACTCTCGGACCATGGTTTACCAGCTTGTTTATCGACGAAAAAATGGTGCTATTTTTCAGCAAATAATTAAATTAACGAAACGAGAAAGAATTAAAATTCTTACCTTAAAGAGATTTGCAGATTAATGCGTGCATTGTAACTCCTATCAACTTTATTTTTATGAAATATCAGGGTTGTTAGGCCTATTTAACACCTAAATTACTTTGTTAGTATCTTAAAAGACAATAAAAAGTAATTGAAAAAAAATATAGTCACGACAATATAATTTAACAAAGTCCTTTAAAAAAATTTTCAATAATTTACATCCTGTTTTTCCTGTCTACACCAAGGTGTTCGAGATAAAAGTGCTCATTGGTTCAAAAATTAATTCAAAATTTTAAACAACAACAGATGTAAAATTGACCAGAAACAGGATTCATTATCAAATAAGTTACTTGCCTATATATTTATATCAAAAGACCGAAATCGCCTTTAAGCCAATCACTCAGGTCCTGATTGTACTCTTTAAGATTTTGTTTGTGCTAGAACCTTTAAAGCGGTTAGCTACATATCGTAAGAAAGATAAAATTGAAAGAAAAAATTAGTCACGAAATATAATTTACACCCGCTAAAGTTATTAAAAATGTTTAAAAATAATTTATTTATCATCCTGGTTCCTGTCAAGCAGCCCACGGTGTTCCATTTGAGTATTAAATTTATTTTTTTTAAGTTATCATTGTTATTAAAATTAGTATCTTAAAATTTTAAAAGCATTTTTTTTTTGTTTTTTTTTTACTTAATCTATACTCTAAATTATCTCATCGGATTTTAAAAAAATATGCTCTTTCAAACCCCGTAATAAAAAATAGCCCTGTGTCAATTCTAGGTAAAAAAATGCGCAAAATTAAATTAAACTTCCCAAACATTATTTATTAAATTTTCAACGGATTTATCCACTAATTTACAAATGCATTGTTTATTACTAATACAACATTAATAGTATGCCAGTTTTTAAAAGTTGTTTACCCGTTACATCATAATCTAAAAAAAATAATGACACTATTTATTTTTTCGGCAACCCTTAGGTTATACGATTTAAAACAAAACTTTTTCAAAGTTTTAAATCACACCCATTAAAAAAACAATAAAACTATTTTTCCAAAGCTTTCCTTATTACATTAGAATTCCGTGAAAGACATAAATCAATACCAATTACTTATCGTTTTCACTATATATAAAAAAGAAATAAAAAAATAAGTTTCTTATTATTTTTTAAATATAATAGAATATATAAAAAAATAATGATTTAATTTTCAAATGTTATAATCCCAAAAACTTTGCAAACGATATACGACTTAATATATTTTTAACCCACTCTTTAAACTCCTTCTTACAACCCTCTTAAAATAAAATAAATTATAAGTATAATCTGTTTAGATTTAAAAAAAAGCTTATTAAAATATTACACCGAATACCAACTTTCAGCTCTCTTACCCATTTTTTTAAATTTCGAATTTATACACCTTATTTTTTCGTGATAAACATTTATGACACATAAACTGATAAATAATCTTTCTTTATTTAGGGCATGATATATAAAAAGAGTCCCTTTTAACAGATAAATATTAATAAACAAAAGTGTATTACTTCTTAAGAATTTTTTAAAATATTACTGTAATATAATTTAATAAAAAAATATTCTATTTCTGTTGTCTTATTTTACGTAATACTTAATCCTTATAACCAAAAAGCGAATAAAATTAAAGCATAGTTTAAAGTTTAAAAAATGCAGTAAAATATAAAGCTTTTAGTTAAAAGAAGAGCAAGAAGATATTAAGAAAAACAATGTTGTAATATTAGTTCGTATTATATTTTTATTTATTAAATATTATAAAATTGTTTGTTATATTACACATTTATTAAGATAATGTAATAAAAATCATGTTCTGTATATTTTAATTTTTAAAAATTCTGATAAATAAAATAAACCCTTTGTTATGTGCAATTTTTTCTAATTATATTTAATCCCATTTTCTTCACAATATTAATGCTAAGGAGTGTCTTAAATTCAATCATTTTTGCACTTATTTTATAGTTATTTCAAACAAACAATAAAAAATTAATTAAATAAAAACCCATTTTTTAAATACTTTTTAATTTTTTTAATTTTTCATCTTTTTTTATTTAAGAAAATCTATTTTTTCTTTCATTTCAGGACATCGACTACAGGCTGATTTCGTCTGCTTTAGCTCGGCGTTTAATGTTAAAAATAAAAGGCGCATGCGTTTGCTTATAAACTTTCGTAACGATCCGCGCATTCAATAGGGGGCGCCATGGCGCACTTCAGAAGAAAAATGCTCGCTGTCGCAGAGGTACAGCGCTACAATAAGTTTCCTTAAATAACTAGTTTCTCTTGTAGACGAAGGAAAACTGAAAGAACATTAAATTTTAATTTAGTTTTAAATTAGCTTTTTAATAGCTGCATAAGAAAATATTAAAACACTTTAAAAGAGTGCGTTTAAAATATGTATAGCAGTAATTACTTTTGGTAAATACCAAAATGCGAAAAAATATATTAGGTGATCAAAATGAAAATATTAGAGCTTCTAATTAAAAATTTCATAAATTTGCTAGAACATAATTTTTATTTACTTAAATATTATGTGAAAAGTTGTTGTAAAATTTTAATTTTTTCTAATTAAGCCTAAAATTAATGAGAGTGTATCTCAAAAAAGTAAGACATCTAAAAATGTCAAATTTTTTAGATAATATTATTTTCAACACATTGAATAAAGATATAATGTAAGATTTAAGTATGAAAAATTCTACCAAAAGTATTTAGAAAGTTTAATTTCATGTGGCCTTAATTAATTTTTGTAAGATGATGAACTGATTTATTTCTAATATTACTTTATTTTGTGATTATTTTTTTTTAATTTTGTTGTTTGGTATTGTTGTTACCAGTATCAGTTGTTTGGTATTGTTGTTACCAGTATCAGTAATAAAAATACATTAAAGGTTCTCACCCACTAGAGTGACGCGGAGGGACGCGGCGCGAGGCAACACGACGCGACATGATCGCTTGCTTGCTCTCCCGACTTGTCTGAGCTGTCACGTCGCGTCGCATCGCCTAGATGGGCGGGCTTCAGTTTAATTACATGTAAAGTATCCCTGATGCATTTAATCGCGTCGCACCGCGTCGCGTCGCGCCGCGTTGCGGTAAATAAAACCATACCAAACAAAATGAGAGGAGACAAAACGAGATAAGACCAGATGGGACAGTACGGTACGGTACGGCACGAGACAAGACGAGACGAGATGAAATGAATGAATGAGATAAGATAAGATGAGATGAGATGAGATAAGATGAGATGAGATGAGATGAGATGAGATGAGATGAGATGAGATGAGATGAGATGAGATGAGATGAGATGAGATGAGATGAGATGAGATGAGATGAGATGAGATGAGATGAGATGAGATGAGATGAGATGAGATGAGATGAGATGAGATGAGATGAGATGAGATGAGATGAGATGAGATGAGATGAGATGAGATGAGATGAGATGAGATGAGATGAGATGAGATGAGATGAAGTGAAATGAGATGAGATGAGATAAGATGACATAGGATGAGATAATATGAGATGAGACGAGACGAAACGAGACGGGACGAGACGAGACGACGAAAATAAATGTATAAATATTTTTTAACATCTACTATTTACAAAAATTCAAACTAATCATAATAAAAAAAAAGTTAATTTGGCATCGGTTAATAAAATGATATAACAACTCTAATAAAATTTTTGTTTTAAATTTGGTAAATGTTTTATTGTATTTCTAAATATAAAATCTTAGCTTAATTAAAATAATATTTATCTTGATAAATACCGCTGCGCAGCTAGTTGTCGAAAATCGTAACCTAGAAATGAATAAATTAGTGCAAAATGTTATTATTTGCAATACTTAATTAAATGACTATACTTAAACAATTAAGTAGGGTTGGAGTATCATCTATTCAAAGAAAACCAAAATAGAGGATTTTAATATTTCTTTGTTAAGGCATATTTAAAAAAATTGGCAATATTGAAATCCATTTGCTTAAAGTAGTGCTTTTTTAAGGGCCTAAAAATAGTAATCTTCAAATTTAAATATGTATTTAAGATTTTCACTCATAAGTTTCTTTTTATAAATGAGCTTTTTTAGTACTTCAGTTATATAGATAATTAATAAGCCGAACATCTTATATGGTTATGACACATATGTTACTTTTGTGTTAAGAATTTTATGTTATTTTTACGGGTAGAGGTAAGTATGATGTATAATTACAATGCTCGCATGTGTGAGGTGTTACATCTGTCAAATATATTATTTTTTATTTTAAAACAATTTGGTTAAAATTTAATGCGTGTTGAGGATATAACAAGAATTACGCCCTTAATAAATAAAACAAACTTGCAATCTATGACTTTGTTGAAAATGTGGTACAAGTGAAAAATAGAGCATCTGTCAACAATATTAAATATTGTGTTTTTTTTTAATTTAACCTTTTAAAAATTTTGTTAATGACTCCTAGATTTGCCATAATTAAAACACCCATCCAATTAACATTCGCCAAAGTTTGGTGGGTTTTGTTGTTTTTTTAATTAAAATTTGTTTTACTCTAATTTCTTGTGCACTAATGCGACTAATATAGTCCGATAGAACTTTTTATTAATATTAATATTAATTAGACATTACAAAACATTTTTGTCCTAGAAAATAAAAATATTGTTATCTTACAACCTATAAACTAGTATTATTTTTTAGTTTTTATTAAGTTAGATTATTTAATTAACCTGTTAGTATACGTATACAATACTCATAACAGTAACTCTAAATCAGTTTTTAATTTTATTATTTCTTAAATTATCTATTGTTTTATTTAAAAGTCATTTGTTTTTTAATCTTTACCCCTTAAAACTTTTATAACGATATTCTGGTGATTTACACGGTTTTCCAAATGTTTAGGTTGTTTTTATTTGTTTCAGTTATTTTTATGTTCTTTGATTTAAACTTTCCTAAAAATGTGCTTTCGCATACTTAAAACTTAGATAATTGATCCTCGGACTTTTTCTAAATACATAATATTTAAAACTTAGTTAAATTAGAAAATTGCATCTTCATCGTTTGATTTTTATATAATTTTACCTTCTTAATAAATTTGCTAGGGTACTGCCAGTGACTTTGGTTGAGCATTTTGTATTAACTTTTTATTTTGACCGGCTTTTTTAGTTGGTTTATATGAAACCATATAAAACTAATTCTAGAAAATAAGGCCACTGACTGCATTTTGAACTCTTTTAGTACTGTAAATTTTGTTCTTCCAATCAAATTTATCTATGAGCAAAAGTTAACGCTTTTACTTGTTTTTAGGTAATAACAAATCTTTGTGTCAAATATTGTTCAATTTAAATGAAGTATTCTTCTTATTTGCTGTTAAGTCAACCTCACGCAATCTGTCGGAATTGAGTACTTGTATTGATCAATAGATATTTATAGTCTAAGCGGCGACCGTCCTAAAAGGGGGGTAAACCAGAATAAGTACAAAATAGACTTTATTACTTTTTGGATATTAGGCAAGTAATAAACCAGCGGTCTGGCGGTCTGTAACTTGTCCATTGTTTTTTGTTTTTGAATAAATTTCTTTTTCTATTTTTTTTTTGGAAAATTGATGTATAAGTACAATGTTTACTATTCAAAGGAGTTTTGATCAGTAGAACATAAAAAATTAAGTCTGGCTTCCTATTCTTGACATCTATTCAGACCTTCAAAATATTTATTGCAATAATAAATTTTCTATATAGGTATAAAAAAAATAAAGGTCAAAAATTTTGGTTATTATCCCTTTTTTAAATAGAATTGGTCTGGCACCTTATTACTTAACCAAAATTCTGCCAGACCACGATTAAAAAAGTCCTTTGTTGCTAAACTCGAGTTTTTTTGTTTTTAAGATAACTGACTTAAAATTATTATTATTCTGTCAAGTATGCCGTATTCTAAAGTTTGTGTTTAAAACTCTCGCTTAGTAAGGAATGATCAAAAAATTCATTTAAAAATTCAAGAATTAATAGAGTAAAACAAAAAGAATCACGCTTAACGATAGCAACAAAGGATGTTTTTAATCGTGGTTGGTCTAAGAGAATAAGGTCAAGTATTAATGTGTCAGACCAATTCTATTTAAAAGAGGAATAAAACCAAAACTGTCACCTTAAATTTTTATTATACCTTATATAAAAAATTTACCATTGCATAAATATTTTGATGGTGGTCTGGCAAACTTGTTCGGGGTTTTTTATATTCTACTGATTAAAACTCCTTTGAAGTGTAAAACAATGTACTTATGTCTTATACATCAATTTACAAAAGAGCAGAAAAACAATATATAATATTACTTAACCAAAATTCTTCCAGACCACGATTAAAAAGCCCTTTTTTTTGCTTATAACTGAGTTTTTTTTTTTTTAAGATAACTAACTTGAAAATCTATTTTAATTCTTTTTTTAAAAAGAAGCCAAAAATATTTCTAAAGTGGTTTAAAACTCTCGCTTTTAGAAAGGACTGATAAAAAATCATTTAGAAAATTTAAAATTAATTTACAAAAAGTAAAAAAAAAAAGAATCACGTTTTAACGATACCCCAACAAAGGATGTTTTTAATCGTGGTTGGTCTAAAAGAAAATAAGGTAAGTTTAAAAGTGCAGACCAACCTTTAAAAAAAAAAAATTAAAAACCAAAAACTGTACCTTAAATTTTTATTTTTTCCATTTAAAAAATTCCAATGCATAAATTTTATTTTTTGGGGTGGTCTGGCAAAGTTGTTCTTTTATATTCTACTGATCAAAACTCCTTCGAATAGTAAAACATTGTACTTATGTATTATACAACAATTTACGAAAAATCAGAAAAAAATATTTAAAAAAATTGGACAAGTTACAGATCGTCAGACCGTTGGTTTTGCTTGCTTGTCTAATATCCAAAAAGTAATAAAGTCCACTTTTGTACTTATTCTGGTTCATCCCCTTTTACGACGGACAACGCATGAACTTTTAAATTAAATATGGTTTATTTCGGTGGTCATGTTTTTTATCCAAGATTTATATTTTTATTAATCCTTTTACCCTAATCTTTAAAATCGACTATAAAAATAATCTAAAATCAGGATATTTTTCCAAATAATTTTTATAGGTAGTAGACATTTAAAATAGCGTTCGTGGTAGCACTACCGCGTTTTCTAAAAGATGCTGTAAAATGCAATAACTGCATTTTTTACTGCTTGAACAACTTTGACGGCACTGAAGAAAAATGTTTTTACCTTAGGTATTAAGACTTTAAAAGCTGTCATAAAGATAAAATATTAATTTAGTCCCTCTTTTTTTCTTAGTTTAAACCCCAAATCAACGCATAAAGGCACCCACAGCTTATAAAATGTGCCAAGAATAAAACCTTTGCCTTAATAAATTTTGTACCAAATTTGGTTACATTTAGTTATCGTATTTTTTAAATATTTTTTAATTTTTTTTCTTTAAAAATTTTGATAGGAGATATACCCATGTACCACACAATTTAAAAAAACTGCTTTTTTTATTTAGTTAATTTTTTAACCAAATTTAGTTTTGATAAATAAATTAAGTACTGCAATAAAACTCAACTTTACATAAACTGATGAACCGAACTTCATTATACATCAATTATAATATTGTAAATACCAAATGTCAAAGGCAAAGCAAAAACCAAAACCCTGCTAATTTTTTCTGGTTTAATTTCTCTTGCTTAGCCACAAAAACAATCACAGATACATAATCCCGAATTTACCTTTCCCCTTTCTCCTTGAACTCCCAAACTGTGAATTTGTCACGAGCCCGTGCAATCTATCTTATCGGGTCGAGTAGAGGCGATATTCGCCTGCCGTCCTCATCATTAGTAGCCATTACCCCCCTCCTTGTGCTTAGTTTGCATTTACAAGTTTCAGAGAGATCCCTCTGGCCCCTCTTCACCCCGCGCCTAAACCCCTGAGGGTTCGCATCCCTGCAGAAAGGTTCATATACATAGAGGTGTACAGTCAGCATCGTATATATTCAAACTTATTACTAGCCAACCCTTTTCGCTCTGTCTATAGAAAGTTTCCTCACTCTAGCTAGCGTATGGCCGGTACAGTCTGCGACGAAAGATAAGACGCAAATTGAAATTAATTGTTGGCTCTTTGTTGTGAAACGCTATTAAAGCTATTTCCACGGAAATTATAAGAACAACTTTTTCATTTGTCTTTTTGCAAATCAAGAGTCGAAGATTCATAAATATTTAAATAATAAATTTATTTCTATATTTGTAATTTTTAACAGCTTATTTACAGTTTTGAGAAAGAAATAATTAAACTTATTATTACTATTTTTATCGTAACTGTAAATTTAAATGAATTTAGAAAATTTGTTTTCATATCAGTTTTTACATAAAATTTAAAACTTCAGCACATATTTGTGTTTAAAGTATAAAAAAATTGCTTATCGATTATCGAGATGCCTCTTGTATGTTTATATGTTTATAAAAAAATAAAAAATATATATAACTATACACCAACTTTTAAAATTAAAATTAGAATTTAGTAAGGGGAATTTTTTAAATTTTCTTGACGCTAGTTGATACCTTCTATATGAGATACTCAAGTTAAAACCTTTAGTTGTTTTATTTTATTTTATTTGCCAAAAATAAAACTTAAGATAAAAAACATTTATAAATTTTTGTTATGTCGATAGTAACAAAGCAATAAAAACCTATAGACAAATATTTTTTTTAAATTTGATTGTTTATGTTATGTAAGTTGCCTATCTTAGAAAACATTTGCATTATATTAAAAATATAATTTTTAATTTTTTAATAAAAACAGGTAACTGAAAGCGATTTTATTCATTTTTGGTACAATAAAACATGATCGTTAAGCAAAATGTGTAAGCAACATGCACAAAAAAATCTTTTTAATGCACACAGCATAGCATTTACCTTTACGACATTTCGTTAAATATTCTTTTGCTTTGTGCAATATACATCAACAACATTTACATTAAATTAAAAAAATATTATTTTTAAAATAGTTTGTTAACAACAAATAACTGGAAGCAATTTTATTTACCGACTTAAAAAAAAAACAGGATGTTACCAGTTTGACACCTATGTAGGTAATATTAGGGCTTTCAAATAAATATACGAATATAATAAATATGTTTCTATGTTCGTATCTTCATATGCTCTTATGTTCGTATGCTCGTATGTTCGTATATTCGTACGTTCGTTTGTTCGCATCATCGTATGTTCATATGTTCGTATGATTATATGTTCATATGTTTATAAATATATGGGGTGTTTCTCTAAGAAGGTTCCCCCCTATAACTTTTTTATTTTTTAAGATGGAAAATGACCTCAACTTTTAAATTTTAAATGAAACACCCTGTATTTTTTTATCTATTCGATAGAAAATGACATTCTAAATATAATGACACCCCATATGTCAACTTTTGACATTTTCCTTTTAAAATATTTTATTTCTTAACATCCAATCTAGAGTGCCATGATGTTGTTAAAACAATCAATTTTGAGCCCAGAAGGCGTGGAAAATAGTTTTAGTTATCTTTAATATTTCATGTCTTTTTCAGGAAGGTAATAAGATTTCAAAGTTTTATTTCTAGACATAACTAATTTTTTTCAAATGTAACGATGTTGGCTTGTTGGCATATTCGAAAAGAGCTTTTTTTGTGAATAATTTGACACCCCCCAATTGATATTTGGAGTTAAATCAACACTAAAAAAGCTAAAATATAGGTACAGTAGTTGTTGCTTATAAAAATAATATTTATTTAATTATTATTATATTAATTATTATATTTATAGGTATTTAAATTAAAATACCTTATTAATAAACATAGCAATAACTTTAAATAACTAACTCGCATTTAATTATTAAATATATGTAACATCATTGTTAAACATCAAAATTGCCAAAAATACTGAAATGCATGTGACTCTTTTAATCGGATGTTTTAATAGTTTTATAAGCAACAACTACTATGCCTATTTTTTTGCTTTTTTAGTGTTGATTTAACTTAAAATATCAAGTGTGGGGTATCAAATTATTCAGAAAGAAATGCTCTTTTCAAATATGCCAACTAGCCACCATCGTTCCATTTGAAAAAATTAAGATATGTCTAGAAATAAAATTTTGGAATCTTTTTACCTTTCTGGAAAAGACAAAAAATACGTCAGATAATTAAAACTATTTTTTACACCCCTGACTTAAAATTGGTTGTTTTAACGATGTCATGGCGCTAGATTAAATTTAAAAAAAAAAAACCAAAATGTCAAAAGTTGACATATGGGGTGTCATTGTATTTAGGATTTCTTTAATAAGTAAAAAAATACAGTGTTCCATTTAAATTAAGTATGTCTATTCGGTAAAACCAAAATCGTCAAACATTAAATACATTAAATGCATTTTTAGGTCATGTATCAACAGGCCAAATTCGTTTCATGTAAATATATATGTTATAGGGAACCACCTTTGAACAGCCGTATTATATGTTTATGTAACAACTGTTCTATGCTATGTTTAAAACCATTTTTTTTTATGTTTTAAGGCAATTTATTTTAAGTTGGGAAACACAATTTTTAATTATAATATACATTTATTTAATTAAAAAAAATATATATATATATATATATATATATAATTATATATATATATATATATATATATATATATATATATATTATATATATATGATTTTTATATAAATTATTTATATATATATATATATATATATATATAATATTTATTTTATATATATTTTATATATATATATATATATATATATATATATATATATATATATATATATATATATATATATATATATATATATATATATATTTATTTATTTAATTGGTTTGAAAAAATCATTACTTTAAACAATTGTAGATGACCCACAAATGATCCAAATCTTATTTTTGAAACACTTTTGTAAGTTTGGGATCTATAGTATATGCAAAAAAAAACTAATAAACGAAATTGGATTGCAAAATTAATGTACAAAAAATATTAACTAAATTATTTTAAAATAATTAATAAATCAACAAAATTTCGAGGTATGTTTCTTTTGGCAGAATATGGAGGTTCCCAGAAAAATTCAAAGGATACAAAATATATCCAAAAAAATCACGCTTTTTTTTTCATTTTCTTTTGTTTATTGCGACTTTGCAAGCATATTTTTTACTTATATGTGCTATTTTTTACTAATTCCTTTTTGTTAAAAATTTAATTGCGTTACTATTTTCTTCTTACACATTTTCTTTACGACCAATATTAACAGGGTTATAAGCAATAAGTAGAAACAAAACGCATTTTTTTACTTTACACTTTGTATATCTAACAAACGTTCCAGATTTTTCTGAGAGGGACCATATTTCAATTCTATGTTATACACATTATTCTAAATGGTTTTCAGCAAAAAACATGTCTGCCACCTCCTTCATCCTACTAAAAATAGATAACACTTGCATTGCGTGGAAATTTTAGATAATCAAAATTGATGTTAAATGTTAAAACGAAATAGGTGCCGCTAAAAATGTAATAAAGATTATAAAATTACTTTACGGGATTTACATAAAAATCTATTTATTACGACTGATTTTATCTGCCAACTGTCTGAACTACCAATCAAGTCGTAAGTAACAAATTAAATGCAAATTCATTTAATTATACTCAGCGAGCAACTTGCAATGAGGCCAAGAATTAATTAAAACCTTGACAATCGAAATTGGCGATATTAAGTTAAAAGTAATTCCCTTTATTAGAAAAATTAGTTTAAGGCAATATTTGAAACAGAATTTTAATTTTTATTGTTCACCTTTGGATAAAGGACAAATAAATATTTAATTTAAATATATATATATATATATATATATATATATATATATATATATATATATATATATATATATATATATATATATATATATATATATATATATATATATATATATATATATTATATATATATATATATATATATATATATATATATTATGGTGTAAATAAAAAAAAATAATAATTTAAACCCCAGTATAATGTTGGTTAAAAATTTTTCAATTTTATTTTTTCTTAGGTTTTTTTAAAAAACCCAAAAATAAAGCTTCTTTTATAGCATTTTTTTTACACAGCAGAAGATGATAATATTTCTTTTTTAAACCAATGTGTTGTTTTTTAAATATTATTTCCAAGTTTAATTATTTCAATACGGACCCTAAATTTTCCTTACTCTTGTTTTCCATAGACGAAAATAAATATTATACAGGGTGATTCATGAGGAAATGTCAATACTTCAGGCACGTATTCAGGGTTGAAAAATAAGCATAAAAGTCTATAGAAATATGGGTCCGCAAAGCCTTCGTTTCCGATATACAGGGTGTTAAAGTTTTTATTTATATAAATTAAAAAAAATATGTTTTGCTAAATATAATTTAGGAACAATAATTTTATTAAAAATTAAAATACGTACCATTTAATTATACATTTTGTTTATTTTTTTTTATAATTTTGCTATAATAAAATCAGATGCGCGTCATGCGTGGTATTTTTTTTTAATCCAAATATTTCAAAAACAGTTGCTGATATCGACTTAACAGTTTTACCTTTTTGACGTAAAAATGACAAAACAGTTATTTAATTTACTTAAAAATGTAATACAGTGCCGTACCAAAAAGTTGTGATTGTTCAAAATAGTAAAAAGACGTGTAGGTGGCACCCCTACAAGTAAGAGCCGTACTAAGATTAGATTCGAATCCGTCATACCAAAAACCCCGGATACCAAATTTTACTCCAATATGTACATTATTATAGATTTTATTTAAAAAATAGGAAAATTAAATAAAAACTTTAACACCCTGCAGACCCATATTTGTATAGACTTTTAGGTTTATTTTTGGACCCTGACTACATACCTGAAGTATTGACATTTCCTCATGAATCACCCTGTATAAGAAAAATTTTGTATCTAGTTTTATTAAATCCATGGAACCTGGTTTTTTGTTGACGGAGCGTCAGCCATAAAAGAAAAAAGGGACCAGTCGTATTCAGTATTTCCTTTTTAATAGTGAATTTTGACTATGCGCAGATAATTTATTAATAGGTTTTACAGGATGACTGCGGTTTATTGACTAGAAAATAGAAATGAAAAGTGCAAATAAAAAGGCGATTTATGAAAAATTAAACCCGCTTAAAAAATTAACTAAAAATTTTATTTTATATATATATATATATATATATATATATATATATATATATATATATTTATATATATATATATATATATATATATATATATATATATATATATATATATATATATATATATATATATATATATATATAATATATATTCTATATGCACATATTTAAGGTTATTTTTTTTTAAGTCAGTCTAATTATTTTATTATTTCATAATTTATAACTGAAATATATTTTTTAAATGGGTAATAATAGGTTTGTTGTAAATACGCCAACAAAAGATCGTACCATTTTTTTGACCCATTTTTTAAACTGCTGTAACTTTTATAACTTTTGAATATCTAAAACTTTAAAACCGCGTTTCTTCTACTTTGCTCTATTGCATTTGTTTAAGATGAATATTATATAAATACGGGTGATAAATGAGGATGCAAAAAACAAAATGGAGTTTTCCATTTTGAGTGGTAATTTTAGTCGTTATAATAGGAGTTGTTACCGGTCATATCAATATCCCAGACGTTTATGCCAGTTTTTGAATTGAGGAACTTGGTTTTACCCCCCAGGGTCATATTTTGGTAATCAATTTTTTAAAAGTTATATCTGAATTATTTTTTGATCAACGAGTGTTTCATATTCGAAAAGCTTATTTTATATAGTTTTTTTTATGTCCTAAGCACTTTTGATAGGTTTTATTTTATGAGTATGAGGCCAACACAAAAAAAAGGGAAAGGAAAAATCCTAAATGGGGGGTAAATTTGACGCCAACGAGACCATATGTTCGTTTTGTTTTAAAAGGGCCCGTTGAAGGGTCAATATCGAAACATTTCCGTTAATCGATTTCAGCTGTTTGGGCCTGAAAACCTATTCAAAAAATGCACGTTATTGGGGCATTAGGCCTGAATGGTGGGAAATTTTCCAACACGCAAGTTTTAAACATTTTTAAACATAAATTAGTATGGTGTTGTACACTATGATATGGGGAGGTTTGGGAAGTGCTTTCAAAAAATTTAAATGCTTAATTTTTGGATTTTGGATAGCAAAATGTTTTACTTATTGGAATAATATTGTTTTTCTGATATTCCTAGACGTTGTTGCAAGTCTTTATTATTAAAATCCTAAATGAATGTTAATTTGGGATTTCTTTACCCACTGGTTTATGACAATGACGTTATTCCATCGTTGTTAGGAACGCATCGCTGCTATAGATAAATTCAATGTATCAAGTAAACATTTTTTTTTTTTGTATAGGTAATTTGCCCTTTTTAAAAAATGGCAAAACTAATTGTAAGCTAAAATCAACAAAAAAATGAGTATTAAGTTTTTGGACACCGAAATGTACTAAAAAGGGTTTTAACCCTAACAATTTTAATCAAAAAACCGTTGCGCAAACAAGGCCGTTTTTGTACCATTGTTCCTGTAATTATGGATACCATAATAAATTTGAAAACACTTTGTTGATCACCGAATCATGGTGTACAACACCAAATACCCTAATTTATGTTTTAAAATGTTTAAAACTTTAAGACGTTGTTGGAATTCCTACCATTTAGACCTAATGCCATAATAACGACGCTTTTTGCTGAATAAGTTGATAGGTACTTAAACAGCATAAATCGATTAACGGTTAAACTGTTTCAGATATTGACAAAAATTTTAAACGGGCCATTTTTAAAAAAAAACATACACAAGGGACCTTTGGCGTCCAATAATTACCCATATTTAGGATTTTAAATCAGCTGTTTTTGTATTTGTTGCCCCCGTATACTTATAAAATATAACCTATCGAAAAGTGCTTGGGACATAAAAATTCATGAAATGAGCTTTCCGAATATGAAACACTCGTTGAAATCCGTCAATCCATTTTCCAGTTATATGCTTTTTATAGAAATTGATTACCAAAATTTGACGTTTAGAAGTGTATCGCAAGCCAGAGGTCCTAATTCAAAAACTGGTAATAAACGCCAGAGATATTAATATGACCTTACAATAACCTATATTATAACCCAAAAAATTAACTGAAAGGGAAATATTTTTTTATATTTTTTTAGCATTTATTATACCTGTATAATATATAATATTATCTTATAAAAATAAATACACATATATATATATAATAGTTTTTAATTCGTTTTATATATTCAAAAAAGTTATTTTTAAAGAATCTAATTATTTATTTTCAAAATGGGTCTAAAAATTAAAGGGGTAATATTTTGTTGTAAATATTTTAAGATTTTGTTAAATTTGTCCAAGGTATTGACATATTTTTCCTTTGTCATAACACCCGTAGATCGAATCAATGTAACGGTCTGAAACAATTCCAGGGATTAGTCCATATCATAAAAACTACTGAACCGATTTTGATAAAATCTTTACTGTTTGTAAATGTTAAGCTTTGGCTTAGACAAATGTCACAATTTTTTTAAATTTAAATATCGTATAAATTTGCAACAATATTAACATGCTTTGCCAATATTTTCATAAATATCAATAGTTATTACTCAAGCTAATTGAAATTTAGTAAAAAAAAACTTTCTTTTTGGAAACGTACTTTTATTTCTAACCAGGATAGTCTCTACTCGTGAGGAATTTAAATATCATTTAAATAGTAATTTTTTAACGCGAAATGCTGGAATTTAGTTAAAATTATTTTAATTTTAATATTATTAAACACATATTTTCTAAGTATAAAATAAAAATTTAAGGTCTATATTTAAAAAACTGAAAGCTGGATTTAAAAATTAATAACTTCACTGCCTGATGCATAAATAAGTGCTACAAAATACTAATTTTTGTTTCTAGCAAAATAAAATGAAGACACCCCCGAAAAAAAATTCTAAAAGTACTAAGGAAATTTGTAATTTTGATCATATGAATTTTATTATACCTTTAAGGTGTACTTACTTAGATATATGATACATATTTTAAAGGACCCCGCACAAATCAAATGGAATTTGGATTTCTGTCAAATTACCTGAAATTTTGGGAGACAGTAGTTGAAAGTGTGCTGAACAAAAGTGTCTATGGGCTCGAATGATTTCTATGTATTACTGGTTGACAGTAAAAATTGTAACTTGCCAAAATCATAGCAATACTAAACAGCTTAGCTTTAATATGGCTAAAAAATTTTACTTTGAAAAGTGTGTATTAAATGTAACAAATGAAGTTAAAAGTCATATCGACTCAAATTATGAGAATAAACTTAACTAGGTATTAAGCAATTATTACATTTAGGTTTTCAAAAGGTTCTTGTGGTAAATTCTCTAAAAATTAAATTTTTTTGTATGCGGGTGCAAGCTAATTAATTGACTTCCATCAAAACAAGTAAATTTTTTTTAGGATGATAAGAGACTTGGAAAACCAAGTTTTCGACATAAATTTCCAGATAGTCAATTTGGATTCATAAATATTTTATGCAAATAATATTTTACTTTGAATAAATATAAATTTGTTAAATGGATATTAAAATGCATAAATATTAATTATATACATAAAAGAAGAAGCACTTCATCGGTCTCCGTTTTGCTGAAAGTGCTGACATTTTAATCTATGTTACCATGAAATAGAACTGGCCACATTTCTATTATCCAGAGACAAAATTATGGTTGATATATGCATTAGGTTTTTTTCTTATATTTAAAAAGCAGTAATATTTGATATCTTGAAGATATATAAGTAAAGGACAAATGAAAGATCGAAGAAGGGCTGATACATCGGTTGACCAGAACTCGAATGATAGGATTAATCACCCATCAACTCCTTCTCTCACCGCGTACATCTGTGGTCGTGGAAAAAAAAGGAGTCTGGAAAACCTTTTTTGTGTCAAAGGTCATCGTCTCGTCTTCAGAGTCAAGCAAACTAAGGAACAAAAGACAGAAACACTTACACAATCACAATCTACCACGATCCTTCCTCCTTCGAGGAAGTTTCCTGCGATCACACCATACCTGGACTCATCAGATCTTGCGGCCTGTGCCAATATGAGTTGACACTAACCACCCAACCTGGGGTTTAGTGGATTTCATTCTATAACGGTGGCCTTACCTTTAGGCTAACCTCATTTAAGTTTCCCCTCCGAGGAACACGTTATATGTATATCTCACCACAAGTTGGTCATGAAAGCAGGGATCAGATAGTTGTAGAGAGAGTGCGAGTGTTTCGTCCCCTTGGACTCATCAGGAGCGTCTTGTCTTTTGACACATAAAAGACAAATATTATGTTACTTTATTAACAATTCTAAACAAAAATTAAACCAAACAATTAAGCAATGTTAATATCAATTCTTTAGGTACCTTTTGTGTAATTATCAATAAAAAAATCGTGAATATTTTATTCTGTGACTATTTTATTTCCATACAAGTATTGGATATAGAGTATTTAACCTAAATTAATTAATGTTTTGACATTTAATTTGCACCTAACGAAAACAAGGTAAAAAGGATTCGATAAAACTTAAAGACGATATATCACGTATAAAAATGCGCCGAATCACGTTAAAAATGCGAGCCGTAAAAGTGGCCGGCTCTTTAAAGCTGCGGCGATTGTGGCTAAAGTTGGCGGGTTGCACATCCTCCTGAACGCGCCTCTGAAATATATTATATGGATTTTTTTATCTAACCACGGTCCAAACCACTTAAAGGTCTGGTTTTTTGCTGTTTTTTTTTATTCGACCGTATATACATAATGCCTTAAATGAAATAATTATTATTTTTTATTTTTGTTACGTTTTAAGGCCTCTTCATTAAAAAAAACTTGATTACGCCTATTTGTCTGGAGGTCTGCAGACAATTCTGTAATTAAAAGTAAAAAAGAACTAACATTTTTAGCCTAATTAAATTTGGTAGAAAAATTAGTCGGGTTCATGTCAGATAGTGTAAACGGGTGCTACTATATGTTAACTACTTGTTTTGAGGACTTAAAAATAAGCAAATATATCTAATTTAAATGACTTAAAACTTGACACCATAGGTATTTACTGGTAAGGCTTCAATCAAGTATTCGTGGGTAGTTAGATATTAAAAAAAGGGGTTTCAGGTAAAAAGAAAAACGTACAAACCCAGTTACGTTTTTGTTAACCCGTAACAACTATCGACAAAAAGATTTCCCGCAACTGCTATCGACGGGTCAGTCACAGGGGTTTTATGCAAAATTATGATCTGAAATACACTTAAAGTAAAAAAAATGTTTTACATAATATAATGTAGTAATAGGTATATCCCTATCTATAGCACTAAAAAATTTTTGCAATTTGGACAGACTTTTATTGGATACTGTAAATAAATAGGTAAATGGTACGATTACGAACACTACTACTAATAATAATAACTGGTATAATAAATATATATAATATATATAATAATATATATATATTATAAATATATATATATATATATAAAATATATATATATATATATATATAATATTATATATATATATATATATATAATATAATATATTTAATATATATATTCTTTTAATATTTATATATATATAATTATATTCTTGTATTTTTACATCTGGCACTATCGATAAAAAATGCAGTTTGTTTATCTGACAGCTTAAAATAAAAAAGGATACGAGTAATGCAGTTTTCTGGCAATAAGTCGAAAAATAATTTAGATATCGAAATACGGTTTTCACCAGCTTCTTTACTTTTTTATGCTTTTTTTAATGGTTTATAATAATAATACCATTTAATTTTTCGAAAAAATTGACAAAATTTATAACTTTAAAACAAATTAGTCTCTAGGGATAAAACAAAAAATAAATTAATTATACCAATATTTTACAAAGTTTGTGAAAAAATTTTCGACATAAGTTAATATGGCAAATTTTTAAACAATCCATGTTTTCCATTTTGTTCTTAGTTTTACGCCCTCGGGTGGTGGAACTAGAAACTTAAAATTAATTTCCAGCATTTTCTCGAGGCTGGTTTTGCTATAAATATTTTTTACTGAGAGATATGCGATGAGGGGTTTTCGAGATATTGCCGGGGGACGACCTTATCAGGACATCCTGTATAATAAAAAATTAGTGTATTATAGCAAATTCTGACAGGTAGCCCAAGAATAAAGTAGGTTTTTTATAATAACTCAATATTATACATATTTCTTTTTGCTTCTTAAGCCTGCAATTATATACGGTGAAGTTAAAACTACTTAATTTACCCCTTCCTTTTAAGTGCCTTTTGGGTGTTTTTTATACTAATGGAATATAACGAAATAATAGTGAGCTTTTTACCTTTTTTGAGACTTTTATTAAATTTTTATTATTAGTTAAAGGAAGTATTCTAGTCTAGAAAGTTAAAAAAAAGTTTTTTTTTCAGGTTTCGATAGTTTAGATATTCAAGGATATCTCCCTAGACGGATTTTTCAAAATCTAAATTATTTTAGAAGTTGTAGCTATAGTTGTTGTTCGGCACAATGAAGCTAGAATCGAAAGTTCTGATTTTCAAGCTTTAAGTGCTTCAAAAAAAGAAAGAAGTGCTCGTATTTTAGAGAGAAATTCGTTAAATATTTAATTTGTAGTAGAAGAAGGACTGATATATGCAGCCAGAAATGTAAGTTATATGTATTGTTCTATAGGTTAGACTACCTGAAATTTAACTTAAAACTTTAAACGCGTTTTCCTTGAAACTATTTTTTTCAAAACGTTTGTCACAAAATCTTATTCCGAATTAACCGATTTTCTTAAAAGTTAGCATGCATTTTCTTTATATATCCTTCTATGGCAGAAACCAACAAATCGATTTTTTTTGCTATTTTTAAAAATTCGAAAATTTAAAAAATATACCGATCTTTTTTTTGAAACCGCCATTTTGCAATTTTTTTTTCATTTTTTCTGAATCATGCCATAATGGCATTTGTACTGATAAAGTATCTACCATTTTTTTACTTTTCAGATGACCAGAAGAGGGGAAACCGAGACAAGATGGACACGCTCTTTTTTTGCCCCCTCTACTTCAACTGCGTAAAACTGTGTAAAACATTTTTTAATTTTTTTTTTGTGGTTTTTTTAAAATATAAATAAATGAATAATAAAAAAATGGATAGCCACAACATTATTATTTTTTTTTATTTGCCGATAGACGAAAATACCTTCTTAAACAATACAATTATATAATTTTTGTAATGTATGGCTAAAGAACAGAAAAGAAAGCCGATAAAACCTGAATACGTTATAAAAATGCGCTTAATCGCGTTAAAAATAAGCTGTAAAAGTGGCCGGCTTTTCAAAGCTGCGGTAATGGTGGCCAGAATTAGTGGGTTGCAAAACCTCTTAAAAGCGCTCTAAAATATTTATATACGTATAGGTATATATTTTTTTATTAAACCACGGTTTAAGCGACTCTGGGGGTAATACCCTCCTTGGATAATTACAAAGAAAGCTATAAGTAAGATATTAAATAAGATAATGTTTAAAAAAACAATATAATGAGGCCGAAGTAATTAAAAAAAAAGTTTTATGGAGTATAAAAGGAATGAATAAAATACAATAAGGTTTTTTTAGATGTAAATAAATTCTTACTTTTTAATCGATTAACCAATAAATTTTAAAAATGCGTTATTTTAGTAACTATTAATTTAACACATGTAATAGGTAGGCACTAAGGGCGTGCAAATATTCGAATTTTCGAACTCGAACTATTCGAGGCTAATTAAGTACAAATTATTCGATTCGAATTTTAAATCAAACATTTGAATAATTCGAATAGTTTGAACTATTCGAATAATTCCGAATAGTTCGAATCATTCGAATAGTTCGAACTATTTGAATAATTCGAACTATTTGAATGATTCGAATCTTTTAAATAATTGGAATACCCGAATTGAATTTTTTTTTCTTATTATTCAGAAATAGGAATTGGTTTTGGCGGCATTTTTGAAAGATTTCTGATAATTTGAAATTTCCACAGTATTTGAATGCAATTTCTTAATATTGAATACACAATATTGGAAAGTTGTTGTAGTGGTTACTTATAACATACTGAAATATATTAGATTAGTTTTGCCATTTTTTTAAATTTTTAGCCTTTAAGATTAGTGTTATAAAAAGAGGTTTTATGGAAAAAGCTTTATTTTATTTATTAAAGACGTAATTTACTACGACTCTTATAATTAGCTTATACAAACAATATTTGAAAAAATACTATATTCAAATTTTTTGAACTATTCAAATAGTTCGAATTATTCGAATCATTTAAATGGTTCAATTTATTCTTGGTCTTATTTTAGATCTGGGTACTTTAAAAGGCCGATAATTTTTGGTAAGAACTTGGCTCTTATTTTCCATAAGTGTTTGGTGAGGTCTCTACTCTTTTCTCTGAGTTTAATGAATAAAATAAAATCCTGCCGGTATTTTAAATTCCAAGACAACAATTATGACCTTAGAAACTCAGGTTTAATCAGATTGCAAACTTCTAAAATTCCTCCTAAGTATACGCCCCTGTTTCAAGTTTCCGAGTATAAGCTTTTAGAATTTTTCCTTGCGTCCTAAAATTTGCCCACATACCAAATTTCTAATTTCTACTTCTTGGGGAAAATCTCATACATTTATGTGAAACAATAATGAAGTTATAATAGGATGGAAAACACGTTGAATTGTTTTGTGTAATATACACACTGCATACTTGGCCTGGCGCACTGCCTTGGGCGTAGATTTATCTAAAGACGAGTAAGGATGATAAAAGTTTAGAATATCATTAGTAATTAACATCTTTATAGTATATATATATATATATATATATATATATATATATATATATATATATATATATATATATATATATATATATATATATATATATATATATATATATATATATATATATATATATATATATATATATATATATATATATATATATATATATATATATATATATATATATATATATATATATATATTATCAGGTCCTGCATTTCAGAAAAATAATTTTGGTTTGGTGTCGCAAAAAGTGTGACGTCACGATGGTGCATTTTTAAATCGAACACTGTGTATTTTTTATATATATTTAGGTACCTGTTGTAGTCAACTATCTTCCTCTAAAATTTTGTCAACATCGGTTCAGTAATTTCAGAGAAAAAAATAAAATATAAAAAAACTGTTTTGCACCATTGTATTTAAAATTGAATAAAAATACCATAGGGCTTGATTAATAAATTAAACAAGGAACTTATTAAGTAGGGTTATATCAGTGCTTATGTCATGTTTGGTTAATTCGAACTGTACAGGGTGTCAAAATTTAGTGTCAAACTCTCCAAATTTGATAGCACTTTATTTTTCTTATTTTAAATACGAGCCCCTGTATATTTTTGGTTGTTAGATGTAGAATTAAAAAACAAACATTTTCTAATTATAATCCTATCGAAATTCCTGACACATTAAAAGTTATTCGTTGAAAACTCTTTCGCATCTATTTTAATAGCAATAACATTGAATAAAAATGATAGGTGGCTATGAAAAACAATTTATTGACATTGGAGTTTATTTAACTTACAAAATCTTAGTCTGACATATTATAAAAATTCGAGTAATTAATTATTATTTATTAATTGAAATAAAATTAATTTAAAAAATCTTTAAATGTTAAATAAACCGAATTTTTAATTTTTAATACTTTCGGCTCACATTTATGTAACTTCAACCAATTTCTAGGTAATAATTAACGTTATTAGGAAACTCTAATGTCAATAAATTGTTTTTCATAGCCACCTATGATTTTTATTCAATGGTATTACTATTAAAATACATGCAAAAATAAGTTTTCAACGAATAACTTTTAATGTGTTAGGAATTTCGATAGGGTTATAATTAGAAAAAATGTTTGTTTTTAAATTCTACATCTAACGACCTAAAAATATACAGGGGCTCGTATTTAAAATAAGAAAAATAAAGTGCTTTCATTTGAAGAGTTTGACACTAAATTTTGGACACCTATTGAATTAACCAACGAATAAGCGACTATATCCCTACTTAATAAGTTCCTTATTTAATTTTATTAATCAAGCTCTATGCAATTTTATTCATTTTTAAATACAATGGTGCAAAACAGTTTTTTTTTTTTTTTTTATTTTTTTTTTCTGAAATTACTGAACCGTGTTGACAAAAAAAAGAAAAAAGATCCGAAATATACAAAAAAAAACACAGTGTTCCTTTAAAAAAATGCACCATCTGATCCCTTTTTTCGCCTGTATAACCAAAATTATTTTTCTATAATTTTCGTAATTACAACAGTACGTCTGCAAAAATATGAAAATTTTACAGTAAATAATAAAGAGCTTACATAAGCACAGGAGGTGAGCTGCGACCCTATATATATATATATATATATATATATATATATATATATATATATATATATATATATATATATATATATATATATATATATATATATATATATATATATATATATATATATATATATGATATATATATATATATATATATATATATATATATATATATATATATATATATATATATATATATATACCGTGTTTTTGTTTACAGTTTAGTAAAATATTTTTACAAAATTTTAACAAGATATTTTATAATATTAATTTCGAAGTAAATTTATTTTTTGATAGAAAAGCTGTTGTAAAAAAAATAGTTAAAAATTTTGTTAACTTATTCAGTTTTATCTATTACAAGAAGGTTAAATTTTATAACTCCAAAATAATACCTTTTTTGCAAAAGCCCTCCTCCTAATAAACTTTATTAAATCAAATGTTATTTAAATGAAATTGAAATAAAATATCTATAATAAAAAATATTTAAGAAATCATATAGTTTAATAAATAAAAAAAAAACATTTTCTAACTTGAAACATATAACGGTTACTAGTAGACTAATTAAGGTTTAATTACATTGTCAAAAAATAGATAGTGTGCCTGTTGATAAAACAAATCTTTTTATCAGAGCTCACGAATTAAAAAATCTAAGCACACACAAAGGATTCAAGGTAAAGATGTTAAAATATAATATATCCGATGGGCATGTTAAACTTTTTACCAACTTTTATTAGCTTTACCTGTGTATATCTATGTATCTATGTAGCTATGTATCTATGTAACTGAATCTTTTAAGTTAATTTTTACCAATTTCAAGAAGTCTGATTACCTTTAAAATTTGTGTAGGGGTCAAGAGCCAACGACAATACAATAATTTAAAATTTTGTTCCAATGTCCTGACTAGGATCTTTAGAATAAAAAAAATAAAATAACACTTTCTCGATATAATAATACTTGGCGAATGCGCAAGGCCTGAATAGCCCAAATCCACAATAATCCGGGCTACTAGCAACAAAATAGTAATTTTTGTAAAAATGGTTTTTTACTGATTTTCATGTTGGGTTATCTATGAGAATTTTTTTTTCCATATGGAATTTTGTAATGATCCGTTGGCCATAAAAGATTAATTGACACATATAAGATATACTAAAAATCAAGACTCTTGATTAAGATTACTTTTAATGTTGTTTTGGAACTAAGAAATAAGAAAGTAAATTATTATAGTTTAAAAAAACTCAAAAACGATTTTATAGCAAACCAAACTAAAAGTAATAAATAATCAATTATAGAAAATATTATATGAATGGTACAGGGGAAAAACGGGCTAAGTCAATTTTTGACGAAATTGAGATACTGACACCATCGCGCGCTTTTACCTGTCTATTCGGCAGCGTTGTGCTCGCTATTTTAAACGCCTTTGTGCCATTTTGTGTCCAAAGCCAATTTCAGCCAAAAAATTTACCACTTTGCAAAATTTGCAAGGTAATGTGGAAAAGAAGCTCAAGATTATTTTCCTATAAAAAAACTTTCAAAGTAAACAAAAAAAATCTAGCTAATTTTTATACACTAATCGAACTATTAGGTTTTCATTTTAATAATAGATTGCACACACTGATATCCTGCTGGAAGCGCTTCTAGAAGTACTTTTGTACCGAGGCTATGTCCTGCCAGCGGGACGTAGGTACACCCGCCAACGTGGCGGTGGATCCGGCAGGACTTCCTTCGATACTGCCAGTAGCTGCATGCCACCGTAAAATATTTCGATTGGGATATATTAAATGAGATACATTTTTTACTTATTTATTTGGTGCCTACTATGCAGCTGCCCCATCGTTGATTAAAAAATTAGTGGAATATGTAAACATGATATTATATTTCGTGAAGAAATACTTTATTTTTACAAGAACAAAGTTATTTTAGTCAGACATAGACATTTTAAATAAAATACTAATAAAAAACAAACCTAAATTAATTGGCAATAAAACAAATATTATTTATTCTACACAACCTTTTAGGAACTTTTGTAAAAATGTTATTAAAAATAAAAAACAAACAAAGAACCGATTTCTTAACATAGTATTACAAAAAACCTAAAAAATTTAAAAGGAATGCTTTGTTCAGGCTGCTTTGCCAGGCTGAATATGGTGCGCAAAACAATTTCTGCCGGTCGTTGGAGAACACGTAATTGTGAAGCTGTTACTTTCTTTGACTGAGACTTTCAGTGACTTTAAAATTGGAGGGTGTACTAAGTTTAAAAAGATCTTTTAAAAATATTGTATCACTTGACATCCCTATCCATTTAAAATTCCAGCGTTAAAACATTTACTTCCGGTTCAGGTTTGACGATAATTAAACGTTTGAAAATAACCATAAAAATTGTTTTTCGAGAAAAGAAAATCGATGCGTTCGACTATTTTTCCTTTTGTTATTAGAACAAGAGAAAAACGGTGGTAAGTTTTCGGTTTTCGGTTGCTGAATTCTTGGCGCTATTGTGGATAAAATAGTCCCATAACATTTAGCAATCGACCAGATTTCACCAAAATGCATAAAACTCCATGCGTTTTCGTTTTTTTAATCAAAATAGTGGGTCGCAACGGCGACTCGTGCTCTCGCTTGCATCATTTTAACGTCTGACAAGGATAAACTTTGAAGGCCTATTTCTTCCGTATGGAAGATCGTACAAGGTAGGTAAATATTTGCGCGGAAAGTTTAAAATTTGTTCTACAACCCTATATAAAAATAAGTCCTGCTAGAAGGACGAATATGACTCAAAACACGTCTTAAAGAACGTACTACATTGCGCCTTTTTAGTACTGCCGGCAGGACGCTGTACAATCTATCATTAAGTGATGGATGTCTTAAATTCAGGGGAAAAAAAAACGACCAGTCACGACCAGTTATCAATAAATTGTTGATTTTTCTATCAATAATGTTTTAAAATGCTTTCAGTTTATGACCTACAGATCTCAGATAATTGGAAAACATATTGGTTAAAAGAAAATTTAATTAATCCAAATACTTTAATTTTTGTAGCGTTTTGAAATTTAAAATTGCTTTTTCTTAAAATTATAAAGTTTGACTTAGCCCGTTTTTTCCTGTACCCTTAATATATTTTCATAATAACTCTAATTTTGTAAAAAGTTACCAATAAAATAATTGTAACATTTAATATGAAGCACCCCACGCTTTTTTACTATAATTGATTATTTTCTTCTTTTTAGCTCGGCTTGCTATAAAGGTGAGCTTTTTTAGTTTTTTATTTAAACTATAATTTATTTAATTAACAACGAAAAAGTTCCGATTTATAAATAATAAACCCGCTGTAGTTACTCATTAGAAATTAATTTAACAAAATATATTGTAAAACAAACTTAAACTTTACCTATTTTAGTAACATTTTCGTGTTTAATGTACAATTATTAATACACATAGTTCGTAATTTACTTCCATATATAACTTTTGACGAGAATCATTAAACTTTGTAGCGTATTTGCATTTTGCGACAAGGCTCGTTAATAATATGGTAGACACGATAACAGGCTATATTTTGGTTCCTTTTTACTTCATTGTTTAATGAACACAAAAGGGTAGAAATATAATATAAAACGTTAATAAAACTACATTAGTATTTGGTTGTAGAATAATGCAGTAGCTCTTAATACATTTTAAGCTTTGAATTTACAGGATGTGTCGCGACAATGTGTCACTAGATGGTATTGAAAATGAAAATCTGTAAATTGAGGCTCATTATTATAATTATTTAAAAAAATTATATTGCGTATTTTTGGTTACTAGTGGTGCCGTCGAGACAAAAATTCTCGTCCCTAGTCCTGTCTAGTCGAGACAGCGTGATAAAAATGAATAATAGGTCTGTTTGTTATCAAGTTTAGAGTAGGACAGGGTAGGTAAGTGTAGGACTAAAAAGTGAAACTAAGTGTAAATAAGTTATAATTTGATTTTTATACCAAACGCGTTTTAGACTTATTTTAAAAATTAAAAATGGTTTTATGGTTATGATTATAAACAAACAACTTTATGTATTGTAGTAAACATGCATCTAACTTCAATACTTCGAGAGTTTTCGTAATTAAGTAAAAACTAGTTTACTCCAGAATTTATACCAAACACCTTGTCCTTAATTACACTGACGATAACAAACGGTTTATTGACAAAAAAGTGTAAAATAGAGTACTCTATTTCTGGATAACAAACAGACCTATTAAGACACAAATGCTTGCAATAGTTATTTATATAAGTGCGGTATGAGCTTCATTACAATAACCAGTGTTAAATATTGCCTCGACGAGGTCGCAGTAATCACACGAGTATTGTGATACCAAACTGATACTGCACGAGTAATATACAAAGTTTTATCTACGATCGCAGATGTTAATAAAAACATGATTTTTTTAATTTTAAATTTGTTCACGTCATGCAGTGACACAAGGTATAACTGTACCTGTACCTCTACCGGTTTTGGTTCCAAAATCAAACTAGTTTGTCATTCAATTGCTATGTGTACAAGACCGTTTGTGTGATGTTTAATAAACAAATTATTTGACGCGAGAATTTTGCATTGGCGATATTTCACTATAATTAGTCATTTCAACCAGAAATAAATAGTATTTCTGATTATATGCAAATGACAGTCTCTTTGCTGTTGCCGTCAAAATCAAAAGAAAAAAACAAAAGAGTGTATCAAAAATTTGTCGATTGGTGTTCCGAAAAAATAAATGTTTTAAAAAAAGTTTTACTGGCTTACTTCGAGACGATGACGACGAAATACAGTTGCTTCAGCCTATGGGCATTTTACTCAATGTTTAGAGCAGTTATCGCTACAAAGAATAATTTGGATATAAGCAAGTTCGCACAGTTACAAGCACTCCTAAAACGAAAAAGCAAAGGATAAAGGCCAAAGAAAAGCAAGACATTGTCAAAAGAATAAATTGCCCAGTTTCTTGCCACAGCCGATGATTGGAAATTTTTGCTTATTAAGGTAAAAATTTAGAGTTTTTATATTTTCAAGAATATCTGCAAAAAAGACAAAGTGTAAAGTTGTAGTGACTTTTAGCGTACTATACTTAAGTTTATTTTCCTTTATTCAGGTTGAGCTAATCATTGGCATTGCTGGGGCTTGCAGAAAACAAGAAATGGCCCAATTGTTATGCGAAAACGTCAAAAATAAAGGAAAGGTTCTCCATATTAAAATTCCAAACACAAAAAAAAACAAAAATTTCCAGACAATTTTTCGTGACATCTGGAAGATTTCAAGGAGTCGACATGGTTCAGATTATCCGAAAATACAAATCACTGCGTTCAACGCTCACGGATCACACGAGATTTTTTGCAGGTTTGGTTGTTGGTATCAATACGTTTGCACTGCCAAGATACCAAATTGCCACACCCAGAATTATATACCAGACACTGTTTCCGTCGTTTATCTACATTTCTGTTGGCAGATTCTGGAGCAGACCTATTAATTGACTGTCAAACGTCATGGTGGATTTATTGATACCTCTAAGGAGAACAAAAAAATTTGGAAAAAATTTTGGGTGCGGAACCTTCAACCTGCTACAGTTCCTGTACCTCGCCCCCGGCTGCAGTAGCTAATGCCAATTTCCCAGGCATCAACCCAACAAGTGTTACTATTCAGAATATGCCTAAGGTTGCCTTTGGTGTAAATTTTATTTTCAATATTTATAATAATTGATTTTAAAAAATATAAAGTGTATTGTATAATAATAATAAAAAAATAAAAATGTGTCTAAAAATACGGTAATAAGACTCATTATGCAAAATGAGTTACATATTAATCACTTATCTTGCAGGTCGTAGATAAAAGTCTGTTACACATGTAAGCCATTAAAACCTTTGTAATAAAACCTAAATGCCAATAATAAATCTGTAATTTATTAAAAGCGAAGTTTTGGTAAAAAACGCAGTGTATCGTTTTTTTATTAAAAAAATATATATTTAAATTATTTTTTTTAATTAGCTTCATTATTGGGTATCCCTCAGAAGTGCCTTGCCTCTATACTTTTCTCGTTTTTAATATAAAACAAATATAATTAGGGGAGTATGTTTAATCGAAAATGATTTAAATTTTGGATTAATAAATAAGACGCCCAGCTCTTATACGGCCGAGTGTTGATCGCGTTGTTAAATTTAGCAATGTACTTAGCAATTGTTAAAAGTTAACAACGGTTTAGAATGTTTAACAAAACGTCATTGTCAGTGTTATTCAATGATTTTAGTAGGCAACCTGTCAAAATCTGACATTTTGTTAAACATTCTAAACCGTTGTTAACTTAGCAATTGTTAAAAGTTAACAACGGTTTAGAATGTTTAACAAAATGTCAGATTTTGACAGGTTGCCTACTAAAATCATTGAATAACACTGAAAATGACGTTTTGTTAAACATTCTAAACTGTTAACAATTGTTAAGTCCATTGCTAAATTTAACAACGCGATCATCACTCGGCCGATAGTCTAGTCAAGTAGTGAATTTTCTGCGAAAAAAATAGTTAAAAGGGAAGGAATGGGAACGAAAAATATGACTAATGGCTTATTCGACAAGGATTGCAATTCTGATATATGTATCATGTCGATTTTTTTTTCTGTAAATAAAAATCACAACTGTTATCAACAAAAAACGAAAAAAAAGCCATTTTGTTTTTTGATGATAACTCAAAAACTATACAAGATAGCGAAAATTGTAAAAAAGTTCCCTAAAAAGATCTGTAGCTTTAATATTTATAATTTAAATTTGTTGCTGAACACGGGGTTTCGCGGCTCGTTTCGGAATGGGTTAAAAAAATTTTGGTAACTTAGAAAATTCGTTATAAACAGAATCAACAAATTGTAAATAATTTTATAACGTCTTCTTATTGAGTACACTTATAGAAAGGACTCCATGAGGCGAAAAATTTATAGGGTAATTATTTAAACAATTATCCAGCCTTCAATGAAAACGGAAGTACAAAAAAATGGTAATTAACAATAGGCTAGCTATTTAAAGAATGCATTTAAAGTTTTTTCAACAAATTAAAATTATGAATATTAAAGCAAGAGATCCAGGAGTTGAAAGTTTTTTTTATCGGAAATTGTCTCCTCCTTAAGGATCTTTTTTGCAATTCCCGCTATCTTGTATAGTTTTTGAGTAATCATCAAAAAACAAAATGTTTTCTTTTTTGTTTTTGGTTAATAACAATTGCAATTTTATATGAAGAAAAAAATTGACATGACAAATTTCTCAGAATTGCAATCCGCCTCCAAGTTCTTGTTTTAAATTTAAAAAGCATTTAAGCACAAATAATGAATTAATCTCTTTCCAAATTATTTTACTTTTTTGTGATTCTTTTGTGCTGTAAAATTATTACAATATTTTTGCTTAAATGTCAAATAAATTTAAAAAATGTGTAACTAACATTGAACACGTTTAAGTAATATTTATGATTATAATAATAATTCAAAAAACCTAATTTTAAGGCCAAATATACTCACTGTCTGTTTTATTATTTATCATATTTTAATTTTTTATCCCCTGGTGTATGTTTGGTTTTTTAGTGTATAGTAGATATATCAAATTCATAAGTTAAAAAATCTCGTAAATTAAAAATTGAAAAGACATATGAAAGCATAGACATAGTGTACACATATAATTGTAATGAGGACTAGGATACCACAGTCAATTATCATAGAAGATTCGCGATAATAGTCCATTCAAAACGCGGGTCTTGGATGCCAATTTCGCTGCAAGTGAAGACTACCTTCAGGGTACGTTTTTTGGATCGCTTATTAGTTTCGGGTCCTCAGCTTGGAAATTTTGGTATCACCACTAAAATGCAAAAAACACCCTTTTTGGGGTTTTTGTAACGAAAATCATATAAAAAACATTTGAAAATGTTCTTTATGCACCTACAAAATACTCTCAGGGGCGTTTTTTGGGTTGCTAATTCCGAACTTAAGGGTCCCAACACCTTTAAACCCAGCATCACATCTAAAAGGGCAAAAAAACACTATTTTAAGGTTTTTTTTTAATAATCTTATAAAAATTTTATAGATTTTTTTTTTAATATTGATATAAATTTATATTTTTTATGACATTATAATTATTTAAGCCTAAATTAAATTTTAGGGTAATTCATTGGGGTGAAATGAAAAATGGCTTTTTATTCGAAATTTTAGGCGAAAACATTTTTTTGCGCTCTTTTTATCATGTTTTAGGGATAGTTTTTTTTGTTAAAAAGATAAAAACATCTGGTAACACTTTTTTGTAAGCAAATTTTTTGGTATAATACAGACAAATACAAAATAAATTATTTTTAACTCATTGTTTTGCTTTTAATTTGAATTGAATATTTTCTAAGGCTCCAAAAGGGGTGCGAGGGGTACTTATAAACCCTTGGGAAAAGAGAATTTTTTTGTCGTGAAATGGTTATTTATTAAAAATTTTAGGCAAAAAGCACAACATTTTTTTTGGCACTTTTCTTTTTATTGTATGATATTTATTTTTATTGGGAGTTGTTTCATTTCTAATGAATTACCGTAAAATTTAATTTAGCTCAAATTAATATAATGTCATGAAAAATATAAATTTTTAATTATATTAAATAATTTCTATAAATTTTTCATAGGATTATTCTTGAAAAAACTCTAAAAAGGGTGTTTTTTGACCTTTTTAGGATATTACTAGGAGTATTTTCTAGCTGCCTAAAGATCATTTTTATAAGTTTTTTTATAGGATCAAAAAGGGTGTTTTTTGCATTTTTAGGGGTGATGCAGCATTTCCGAGCGGTGGGACCCCGATATTCCGAATCAGCGACCCTAAAAACGTACCCTGGAGGTAGTCTCCACTTGCAGCGAAATTGGGCAATTTATCAAGCATTTTTGCGAAGACACATTGGGTGATACATCCTCCGTGATTATATTGTATAAAAAACATCGATGTGGGGTGGTTAAACAATAGAATCGTATCCTTGATAGTGAGCTAATTAGTGGCTTTAAAAGAATTCTTAGAACATTACGAACATGCCTCTGTGCATTTTGGTATTAGAGATCTTCACTACCAAAAATGTACTTTTTTCTACATATCGTCAGCTGTCTCACCGATTAGTACTTTTACTTTGACATAATTATTATCTGAAGCATTGTTGAAAAAATTGACCATGTCTTTTTTTTAAGTAAAAGTTTTTGATTATTATAATCCAATAGTTTGTTTTGGTTAGGAAAGCTGTGGCCCTATAAGAGTTTGCAATAACGATATTTCTTTTAACTTAAGGCATAGTTTTCAACATGTCACGTGACGATAACGTTAAACGATTGCACACTGGCAATATGTGACTGCTGGGTCGAGATCAAGGTCGTGGTCTAAGGACATTTCTTAGTTTTCATGCTCTATTCATAGTGTTTTCTGGATTTAGTAGATTCAAGTTCCAGCGTAGTGACATTCCCGGCTTTTAAAATATTATCTAAATTGTCGTCTGCCTTGGTAGCTCCATCAAAATTATTTATTTTTCGTAATATTAACAAGAGCATAACAATCAAATTTAAACCTAGTACCTCTGCCAACTTTTAAGTACCCACTTGTTGATAAAAAATAATGCGTGCGTTAAAGCAGTGCTTGCGGAGAAGTGATAACTTTCCATACGCATCTTGCATATAAACTTGTAAGATGCTATACCCCGTATATTTAGTACTAACTAGTTCAATAAATACAAAGTCTAAGAAATAAATCTTTTTTCCAAATCACAAAAATAATAAAAGTTAAGACAAAATAAAATCCTTTGTATAATAAAAGGCTGCTAATAAAAACTTTTCAAACTTTCCTTTCCAACAAAGCAAGCAACAGGCAGAAAAAACCGTGCCAAACAAATCCCAGCAGCTTAAAAATCGCGTGGATAAACGATTTAAAAGCGCCACGCTAAAAGAACAAACGCTACCATTTAAAAATCTTCGCTCTCGTAAAACTACCCCCACCGCCACTCGGCTTTTCGCTTCGCCTCGGGGCGATTCTTTTTCCCGACTCCGTTTTAAACTTTTTCTCTGCTATTTCAGAAAAGAATTTTCTCTGCAGGGAATTCGTGCTTCTGGAAACAAAGACATCGGCTGTACGGCTTTAGTAAATAGAGCTGAAAATTGCAAAATACTGCTTTTCGTAATATTAAGGAGTGGTTTTGCCAGCCCGGCCGAGCAAAGCTTGAGAAGTTCTTGCAGACACGAGCTAGCTGTATTGATCAGGGGGTTGAGCGGGTGGTAGGTCGACGGAGGGGATTTAAATTCTAAGGGTGGTCGAGGAAAGGACAAGGGTGGTTGCGGTCTTATTCCCTGCCCGATCACGCCGACCGACACCCTCTCTCCACTATCCCTCCGCGCTCCACCACTCCGCCGCGACTTGACCCGTGTGGTGGTGGATGGGATAGAATAGAGACGAAAAGGGGGAAAAGGGTTTATAGCTAAGAGGGACCGTTTTCTTCTTAATGAATTATAAATTTTCCTTGCCGGGGTAAGAATTTTAATTAATTAAATTCCGTAATTAAAATCGGCGACGGGGAGGGTCTATTACAAAGGTTATTTTAAATGGAATTTACTACGTTCAATTTTGCAAAGAATTTAAACGAATATATTCTTTTAAACATTGTTCTTTTAAAGAAAACAAATATTATGTTTAAATAAAATCTAAAACAAAATTGACCTGTAACTTACAATTAATATATTTTTTTATTTAATGCTCAAATTTACAGGGTATACCTTTATTGAGATAGCTTAGGTAGTTCTTATTGAAAATAAATGCAACCTTAAACCTTTAAAAAAGTAAGTTTAATTAGTAAAAAAGAAAAAAATTTAAGACAAACGACTACGAAATCTAGAAGAATCTAGAAGATTAACCTTTGATTAAAGTTAAAACATTTGTTTTAAAAAATTAAATAAATCACTTTTGAAACGTCAAAGCAATTTGTCAATAAGATGTTTTAGAGCAACCTGTGTGGTTCTCTAATAAGACCAGGACCGTTTTTATCTTTTAATCAAACCACCTCCGGGCTCGCTCATATTTTGAAGAAACGAAATAAAAAATTGACCATTTATTGTACAAAGTAATTAATTTTTTTGATAATTTATTTTATTTTAGAGATATACATTATTGTAAATTTTCTTTTTTATATTTAGTTTTTGATGGGAAAAACAGATTGACTTCCAAAAGGTTAGGCTAGTTATAAATATAAAAGAAAACTAAAAAAAACATTTTTGTAATAAAGTTAAGTTAGTGATAATTCATTCAGTGGCAAAATACCCAAAACATTACCTTCTAAAACATTTATTTAAAATTGTTACCAAATCTATTATTTTTGAATGAACATTCTAGACATTAGTCAATTGAATGCAGTAAACTGAATACAAAAATTGGAGTAGTTAGGGCAACGTTTTCATCCCATATTCTAAAGACATTTGATATTAGTTTATTTGTACCTATTAAGAACTTTTTACCGCACGAAATGAAATGGTTACATTGGCTATAGAATACGGAAATACAATACAGTTAAAAAGGTGAAATCCAATATCTCGAAGTATGTCTTAAAACTCTTAAACAAAATTGTGTAGCGGTGAAAAATATTTCTTATCATACAAGTTTTCTCAGTAAACTTAAGAGTCCATTCGCGCCGCGAAAATTGGATCCAATTTGGGGTTCGGGGCATAATGTTTTACTCAAAAACGGTAAGAGTTATCGATAATTTTCGAAACTATATGAAAGCCAACCCTTAAATCTAGGCTTCTGCTGTAATAGTTTTTTACATTTGGATTTATTTTTTAATATTTCCTTGAGTGAAAGTCACCCTAAAATCGGTTATGTTTAGATACTATTTTTTCTTAACTCGATTCATATTTTAAAAATCCGTTACAGCAGAGGCATAGATTATTTCCTTACCTTTAAAATGGTGTATAATTTATGTCACTTAAGTGAAAAATAGTTATCGAAAAACGTTATCTCCTGTAGGCTTGCAATCGGAAACGACATCGCATCGATACACCGAATTTGGAAGAACCTAAATAAAATATATATTTTTAAGAGTCCAATCGCGAAAATTGGATCCAATTTGGGGTTCGGGCATAATGTTTTTCTCAAAAACGGTATAAGTTATCGATAATTTTCAAAAACTATATGAAAGCCAACACTTAAATCTAGGCTTCTGCTGAAATAGTTTTTTAAATTTGGATTTAGTTTTTAATATTTCCTTGTGTGAAAGTCACTCTAAAATCGGTTATGTTTAGATATTATTTTCTCTTAACTTGACTCATATTTCAAAAATCCGCTACAGCAGAGGCATAGATTATTTCCTTACCTTTAAAATGGTGTATAATTTATGTCATTTAAGTGAAAAATAGTTACCGAAAAACGTTATCTCCTGTAGGCTTGCAATCGGCAACAACATCGCATCGATACACCGAATTTGGAAGAACCTAAATAAAATATAATATTTTTTATGCGGCTATACGAAAATTGTGGTGTGGGAGTTTGTTAGTCTTCGCCCACCGTCTCCACGTCCTTTCGCCCGACCCCTAAGGTGTAGCGTAAATGCACTCTTAAGGTGTAGCGTAAATGCACTCTTAAGTTACTTCTCGATAAAAAATAAAATTTCAATATTTATTAAAGACAGTATAGAGACACTATTTCGGCAACAACATAGACAGGAAGTCCATTATCTCTAGATGACCGAATATTGATTGATCCATTAGTTTCTTTAAAAAACACATATATTAAATGAAAAAAAAAACACAAATTTAGAAGTATCCATAATATTTACATAACCTTTTTTAAATGGCCACTGTTTTGGCGAAACACGTGTTAGGATGACCAAAGTACTGTGGAAGAAAAAAACCATTATGTTATACTGTTTTATGGAGTCTTTATTTACCTAAATGGCCACAATATTACCATTTAAAGACCTAAAAATAGTAATTCTAGAACACCATATTGTACAGGGTTTTTATTTATATTTTGACACCTACATACAACGATAACTAAAAAGGTAGAAAAAAACTTCTTGGATAAAAGTTTTATAGTTTTTTATCTTTTATCTTTTAAGAATAATGAAAGAGATAAATAAACATCGAAACGTTAGGAAAAATGAATAAGTTAACTTTTTTTTTAAATGGAACATCTTGTATATTTTCATATAGAATGAAAGGTCTATTCGTCCTCTTTGTAAAAATATATAGTTTGTTTGTATTTTGTTAAGCCGTTTTGAAAATATTTAAGTTTTTAAATAAAAAATCAATTAATATTAAAAGTCAACATTGCCTTGAAAAACAAATCATTTATTATAAACTTGAAAAATCTAAAAAAATAAACAAATACACGTAACTTTTACCATTTTCTCAGCACTTAAAAATGTTTTTTCTTAACTTACCATTAATTGCGTTGAAAACATATTAACAAGTAACATATTTTCATTTTTAATTTTTTGCCTAGGTATGTTTATGTTTTCTGACCTTTATAATAAATTTTATTTTTTCAGTTACCCCACAAAAATACATCCAGACTGTTTAAATCGGGGCTATTGGGAGGCTATCTAAGAGTGCCATACCTTCCTATCCAAAAACTATATTTGTTTTCGTTGAGATACTGACTTAAAAAAAGGTATAAACAAATCAAATCGTTTGTTGTCCAAGGCAATGCAAATTTTTACTATCAATTGAATTTTTAATTAAAAACTTAAATATTTTTACAACGGCTGAACAAAATGCCAGTAAACTATAAATTTTTGAAAAGAAAATGGATAGACCCTTTATTATAAATAAAAATATACAGGGTGTTCAATTTAAAAAAGTTACCTTATCAATATTTCTTAACTTTTTGATGTTCATTTGTTTCATTCGTTATGCTCAAAAGATAATAAATTAAAAACTATAAAACCTCACACAAACTTTAGTTTCTTTTTCTATCCTTTTTAGTAATCGTTGTAAGTCGCTGTCAAATTATAAATAAAAACCCTGTACTGTCGTGTTAAGTGAATTTCTCTAAACAATTTAAATAGCTTTCTATTAAGTATATAGCATTGGCTTCAGGCTTAAATTATAAATTGCAAAATTATGACGTAACGTCCTAATAACATTACATCTTTATTCTGACCAAAAGCTCTTAAAATCTCTTTAGTTGTTACATTAAAATTAAAATAATTTTAATTTTAGATAAATATGAATTAATTTTCGGGGGTAATTTCACAAGTGCATTTTAAATAAAATGTGTTTTTTATAACTGCAAAAGTTTGTTTTTATATTTTTGCGAAAAAGCTTGACTCCGCAGGAGGAAAGCATTTTCGTAAAATATGAAAACAAACGATTTTAATTTGAAAAAAACACGTTAAATGAAAAAATTATCTAGTTATTTTGATGCAGGAGTGTAATTTATTTGAATATTTCCCGAATTAATTGGGAACCCGAATCAAGTAGATTTAAATATTTTATTAAACAGAAAAAAAAACAGAATAAAAGACGTTTCGCTGCAATATAAATTTGCAATGCAATTTTCGATTTCTGCAGTGCAATTACCGCTGTAATTTTGCGAAAATTGCACTTCTCTTATGGGCACTTTAACTAATAAAGGAAATATTCAGTATAATTTTACTAGAATAATTTTATCTCGAAAATGGTGATCTGCCAGTTCGTAGGGCCCAATAGTTTCTGTGCATACACAGTTCAATACCTCAGGACCAGAACTGAAGCATACATTTTTAGCGAGTATCCAACTAGGACTCTAGTTTGCTTGTTTAGTAAGTTTTTTGCTTAAAAATATGGATATTTATTTAAAACTGGAATTCTAACAGTAAAAAAAATATGTATAAGTTGATAGTTTTAGGCATAATTTCGTTGAAATTTAAGTCGCTCGCGATAAAATGCAGGGCCATCGTTTTCTATCGACTTTTCTTTTATTACATTTAATAAAAATAAATTGGCTTACGGACTTGGCAAAATTTACGTCATTTATAATTAATTTTATTAAAATTGGTATATATTTATAATGGCTTGTAATTGTACAATATGTTCCGAGCACATATTATATAACATACCTTTACTATCTTTGATATACTCTCATTTAAAAATTTACTTCTCTGACCAATTGGCTTAGCAAAAGTAGTACCTGTGCGTAATACAATGTACCTTTAATAATTTGGACCTAATTCTAGATTTTTAATGAAAAAACTAAACCCTCAGTTTGACAAACTGAAAAAAACTAACCAGAACTTACCAGAACCAGTCTTTTGACAAAAAAAAATTATAAAACTTATTTTATTTTAAGATATGTAGACCTTCTTAAATTGTCAAAATATTAGATCTTGGATATTATTATTTTAATAACACGGAGTTAAGTTTCGGTACAACAAACAGGTTTACAATTTTTTGTTGAAATATTTTTTATGGGAGTTAGCATTTTAAGAAAATTATTCGGGACTTTAAATCTACTAGATGCACCCTGTATATTTATATTTTAGGTAAAAAACAGCACGCTTAAATTTAAGAACTTTTTTCGCAAATATTGTTATGAATTTTAATCGAATTTGTGCGGGAGTTTAGGTCCTCATTGTCATTGAATAAATTGGTATTACATTTTTGGAGAAAGCAATAAAATTTTTGTTTATAGGAGTTTAAATTAAGAACGTACTGTTGTCCGGGTGGATTTTCAATAGGATATTATTACCAAATATTAAAATTTAACTACTTTTACCAAAAAAAAGGACACAAAAATTTGTTTTATCAACAATCTTTTAGGATCAATCACATCCATTGTTTCTTTCTTAAATTTTTAATTGATTTTCATTGAAGCACCAAAAATCTGGTTCAGTTTAGTGATTCACAAATAAAATCATGTTCGCTGTTCTGATAAAAGTCTGCCAATACTCACTTTTTACTCATGAGCCTTTAAGTTCTATAGATCAGTCAATTAACCTTGTGGGTGCTAATGACCTTAATTAGAACGCATTTATTACATCTAAAGCCACAGTAACCAGAATGTATTTCCCCCTTTAATTTCTACACTCTGTATGTATCCCAAATCAAGCCCTGCTTAGAATACTGTTTTTGATTTCATACAAAGAAGAGACATGTTCAGTACTAGTATCTTAAAAAAAGCCTCCCTTCCCTAAGTACAGACGAGTTGTAGAGAACCTCTTTTATAGAAAGTTTCACAACCTTTGGTGTGACAAATTAGTAATATAATTCCACCCCTCCAACCGTTTTCAAGTGATAACTGAGTTATCACTTGAAAACGGTTGGAGATACATCACTAACCGAAACGTTGTGTATTAATTAACAAATAAAGACAATGAAAGTCCAAGATTTTAGTGTAATTGAAACACACTAGAGTGCTATAAACCATAACTCACTAGTGGGTTAGGGTTTATAACTCACTCTCTTGTTCTAAAATATGTATTTATTTGTTATCGTTATTTTTAAAGGTATTTAAATTAACATTATTATTAAATAAAAATGACATAGTTTTGGATGAACTGGATACTGTCAAATTGTCCATGTTTCCATTAGAAGTTAAGGTCGAGATTATTATTAGGCCGACACAACTGCTTGACTGTTAACTAGTCCCTTGAATTTTTTCAGCAATTTCAATTTTGTTTTGATGGATTGTTTAAGGTAGCCCGCCGTTACTGATAATGATTTTTATTCTCCATGATGCTAAGTGTTGTCATGTTGGCCCCCGCATTAGCTAGTAGCAACGAGTTCTTGGGTAACGAAGGTTCTTTTTAAACAGTGTCCGGTGTATAGTTCTTGATCATTTTGATTTAAATACGCTCCAATTTTTGATGGTATTTTTTACATGGTATTTTTACAAACACACTGATTTGTACATTTGCCATTTTTATAGAAGACAAGAAAGCTGCTGTGGCTGGTGTTTTTGGTCGCAAAGAAATGCATTTTTATACAAATTAACAGGGTTTACTAGAAATCCTTCTTTAAGAATAATAAAACTTCTTGTTTTTTGAGTTTTTGTGTCTGGCAAATAAATAATTTGCTTTATCTTAAACATTTTCAAGGGTTAAAAGTGTCAACTTATCACATCTATAAGCCCTAGTAATCCTCATAATCAAAGCTACTTTCATTAGTAAATACTCTGTGTCGGGGACCTGTCGTAAAAGGTTTTTGATTTTATTTCTTTTCAAAGTTTATGGATTTTTGGGTTTGTATCCTTGGGATTTACTTTTTAAGAAACCAGTTAATTTGCCATATTTAGAAATGTTGATTTTATTATACAGATGAAGGGTCGAGCAAAGCATGGAGTATTTAGAATCCATCAATTTTTCAAGAAGTTTGCACTCCTTATCATAACAATCTCGGGATTTTTCTGATAATATCCGCATTGTCGCTTCTTCTGCTTTCGTACCGGGGGCACATAATTCTCATCATTTTCTTACACTTTTTACCTCTAAAAACCGCTTTTGGTGCAATAAAATCTAACAGAGTCAAAATTTATTTGAATAATTGCTTATAATATTTTAAGTTTCATAGCAACCATAAACCACCTACTTGAATCCGAGCTTAAATGCTCAGACTAAAGGTGAATTTACACTGTGCACCAAGCAGCTGCAATATAAACAGCAAACGTCAACGCCACACATCAGAAAATAAAAATTAATAAATCCTGCTTTAAAAAGACCCATTCCCAAAAAGTACCTGTTTTTTTCAGTTCTTAAATAAAACCTGCTGCTCGTATGTTATGATTTCTCAGTTGATGAATAAAACATTTATGCTACTTGTGTGTTATTTTTTCTAAGTCACTTGGGTATAAATTTTTCTCGCATGACTTATTTTCAACATAACACACTAGTACCATAAATTACTTTTTTGTTATAAACCGCTATAATCGTATTGAAATAATAAAACAGCAATAGTCCAGAAAACAAACCATTTTGCCTAGCATTTTTTCAAAATGCATAGAATGATTTGAAATTTGATAGTAGGTAGGGAATAGTCCAAGGATCAAAATCTATATCATACCGCAAGACTGCTCAACCCCAGGCCCGCGGGCCGCACTGTGGCCCGCCAACGATTTTTTAATGGCCCGCGCAAACAAGTCTTGAAATATCACCAAATTGATAAATCCTGCCAAAGCAGCCGCGGTAGAAACAAAGTGGTTTTCTGAAAATTGGTACCAAAAGAAGACTTTCCAGTAATAACTGACCAGGCGTTACAGTTTTTAAGTAGTTTTGGTTCAACATATGTTTGTGAAAAGGTTTTTTTAGACCTTAATTATGTAAAAAATAAATATCGCACATAATTAACTGGGCAACCTATTTGTGATTTGTTGTCACTGTCAACTTTGGATTTGTCTCTTAACATAGGAAAATTATTAAAAGAGAAACAATGGCAGAAATCACATTGATTGTAACAACAAGTTTAACAACTTTACATTGAGAAGATATATAGTACTTAAGTTCAATTTTGTTTCTTTATTTAGCATAAGATGCTCTTTGATTTTTACAGTAAATATTACCTAACAAAAATAAACAATAATTATTAATTAAATTTTTAATATTGGATTTTTTTAACTAAAATATGAATTGTCAGTGGCCCGCTCTAAATGCCTGAATCCTCCGTTTGGCCCGACTGTTAAAAAGGTTGAGCAGTCTTGTCATACCGCCTTTACCTTGAGTGTGGTTGCCAAACCATCTGGGGGTGTGAAAATTTTTTAAAATATTTTGACCACAGAAATCGATAGAAAAATGATTTCTAAGCAAAAAATGTTTTATGCGTTTTTTGTAAAATGCATACTTTTCAAGTTATTCGCGATCGAATGTCGGCGTTTTTTGTTGATAAAATCATTTTTTTAATCGGTTTTCTGCAAATAACTCGATAAGTATGCATTTTATCAAAAAAACTGTATATAACAAAATTGTAGCTTAATAAAAATTAAATGGTTTTTTCATAATTGCTGTGGGACCAATACAAACCAAGTTGTGGTTTGTTAAAGGTTAGCTGTTATTCATTAAAGACAAAATTTCAGAGTTTCAAAGGCACATATTGCAAAATCTACGTATTTTTCGAGGAAAACTAATAATAATTTTTTTGAAGCATTTGCAAAGACCTTTTTTTTAAATATGTATCATAGAAGTTGAGTAAGTTATAATTAAAATAATCTTGGACCAAAATTTTTTGAGTGCAGATATCTTCAAAAACAACGCCATAATTGCCACCCTAATTAAAATAAGTCGTAGTCCCCCCTTTTCATTTTTTTTATCTATGTATCATAAATGCATTCTAAAATTTTAACCACTTTAAATTGCTTAATTTTGAAAAAAAATTAAAATCAAATTTTAGAATTTTAATAAAAATGGTCTTTTCTGAAAATAACCCGAAAACTAAGGGAGATACATAAAAATTACTAGGCATTAAATTGTAGCTTTTTGAATTTCAAATATTTTTCTTTTTTTTTTTAATTTACTGCATGACGAAAATAAGGTGAGATATAAACGTTTAAAACGTGTGTGTATAGACGAGCACTACCTTGTTTTAGCCCTTTAAACCCACCCCTTTAAAAAAGTAAGGAATTTAAACAGTTTTATTATACAGGGTGATTGAAAAGTAAGCGGCATCCTTTCGGGAGCATAATTCTTGCATAAAAATAGGGCAAAAAGTTCCTATTAATATGGGTCCGAAAATGCTTCCTAAGGGAGCTACGCCCCTTTATATCGGACACCTTAAAGAAGATTTTTTTCTATAACTTTAAACCCTTTTAAAATTAAATTTTGAAAATTGTTGTACGGTATAAACATTTGAAGGTAAATAAGATTCTAAATTCAAAATTTTAAAATTTTATTAAGGGACGTCACATACGGGGGAGGGTAAGTGTTAAAATATCAAAAAAAAACGCCAACTTCGTTTTGAATGCGTATCTTGTAATTTTATTATTAATAAACGTACGACCAGAAAGTTTTCAAAGTCGATTTTTTCGTAAATGGAACGCTCTATCAAACTTTACGTAAAAAACTCCAGAATTTTATAATTTCCAAACAAAATCACAATAACTTAAAGAGTTAAAAAAGGACGTTTTTATCCTTACCCTCCCCCGCACGTGGCGCCCCTGAATAAAATTTTTAAATTTTGAATTTAGAATCTTATTAACCCTTAAAATGTTTATACCGTACAACAATTTTCAAAATTTAATTTTAAAAGGGTGTAAAGTTATAGAGAAAAAATCTTCTTTAAAGTGTAGTGTCCTATAGAGGCGTAGCTCCCTTAAGAAGCATTTTCGGAACCATATTAGTAGGATCTTTTTGTCTTATTTTTATGCAAGAATTACGCTTCCTAAAGGATGCCGCTTACTTTTAAATCACCCTGTATATGACCTTATAGCTCTTAAAAAAACCAACAAAACATTTTTTAATTACAACTCTGTGATAATATGTTATCTTTTCTAGAGCAAACAGTTTTTTTTAAATTAAATTTTAATAAGAGTTGATTTTTAAGGGTTAAAATATATTAAATATTGTTTCAAAAAATAAATACTTATTTTTTAATTTATATGAGCCTAATTTTATGTGACTTAAGTTTTAATATGAAAGTTTTGAAGGTTTTTGCAATAAGGTGTAGTTTTCACTCCTAAAGAATAAAAAGCGACCTTTAGCATAATGGAAATTTTGAAAAGGAGGATAAGTTAAGCTGAAGCCCAAATTTTCAAGCAAAACACTGTGATAATATATACATTTTTTAGGGTAAATAATTTTTTAAAATCATAATAAGGGTTGATTTGTAAGGGCAGAAATATTTAAAATAATGTTTCAAAGAAACAAAATACTACTTTTTCAACTTATTTGAGTCAAATTTTACTTAAAAGCTTTTATGTATAGTTTAATAGGTTTTAGCAATAAAGGGTAGTTTTTACCCCTAAAAAATAAAGAGCGCCCATCGGCATTTTATAGATTTTGAAGAGGAGGTTAAGTTGCATTTACGCTACACCCGACAGGTCGCCTTTAGGGGTCGGGCGAAAGGACGCAGAGTCTAACAAACTCCCACTATCACAATTTTCGTATAGCCGCATTAAAAATATTATATTTTATTTAGGTTCTTCCAAATTGGGTTTTCTATGCGATGTTGTTTCCGATTGCAAGTCTACAGGAGATAACGTTTTTCGGCTATTTCATATCTAAATTATAACCTTTATTAGACAATCTATGCCTGTAACGGATTTTTGAAATATGAGTCGAGTTAAAAAAAAATAGTATCTAAACATAACCGATTTTAGGGTGACTTTCACTCAAGGAAATATTAAAAACTAAATCCAAATTTAAAAAACTATTACAGCAAAAGCCTAGATTTAAGTGTTGGCTTTCATATAGTTTTTGAAAATTATCGATAACTTATACCGTTTTTGAGAAAAACATTATGCCCCGAACCGCAAATTGGATCCAATTTTGGTGGCGCGAATAGACTCTTAAGTTTAATCCCAAATTTCCATGCAAATCTATGCATTTTGAAAAAATTGCAAGGTTTTGCAGTTTTTCAGCTTTGTTTTCTGGACTAAAAGGCGTAGTTTAAGCATAGCGACGCACATAAATTTTAATCGGAAGTGGTAAAATGAGAAATGGCCAGCAAGCTTAATCCATCTATCCCTGCCTATACTTTACGACGCAAATAGCAGAAGGGAGCAGCAAAGGCAAGGAGAGACCGCAGCACTCCTGAAATACTCGTATGTCTAGAATTCGCTACGGCTAATATTAGAATTGCGGTATTATGTTACATAGCGAATAGAGTTAGTAGTTTCCGCCACTAGGAACGTAAGCCAGTTTGTAATAAGTATGGAACAAATTAGAAACCTGCCACCACCTTCTGACGCGCCTTTAAATTTTAGCGCTCCTATTACAAGAATATTTGATATTCAAAATTTATTTAAGGTACGAAATAATTGCTACAGATTTTTTTTTATTTTTCTTCTGCAGATTTAGGATTAAAGGTAATATGCGTCCCGTGAAATTACATTTTATTTACATGTCTTTATATCTATATACGGCTTTTCGTGAGAATATATGCAAAAAAGGTGAGATTAACCAATTTTTTTATTTCTAAAAAAAATATAGACTGGATAGGTCAAAATAAGCCGACACCGGCTTACCAGAACTCTGGAGATGGGATAAATCGCTCATCATCTCCCCCTTTCGCCGCGAAGATCTGCGATCGGTAGGGAGCTAAGGAGTCTGGAGGACCTTTGGTATTAAAGGACATCCACGTCGTCATAAGCCAAGCGAACTAAGGACCAAGAGACTGAAACACACACACACACACACACACACACTACTACTCTACCATGATCCTTTCTTCTTCGAGGAAGTTTCCCGTGATCACCCCATATCTAGACTCATCAGACCTTGCGGCCTGTGCCGATTTGAGTTGACACCAACCCCCCGGCCTTGGAAACCGGGAATAGGGTTTAGTGAATTCTATCCTATAACGGTGGGCCTTACCTTTCGGCTGGCCTCACTGTCGGGCAATGGTCAGACATCGCTGTCCTCAGTCTGGGGTTTTAAATGTATAAGACGTTTGACCTAGCCTGCGGATTCTGGTGTCCGACAAGGTGCTCCTGATGAGTCCAAGACGACACCTACACTTTCTATGGTTTGCCGATCCCCGTTTTCACGACCAACTTGTGGTGAGGTGTATAGCTATAACGTGTACTTAAGAGAAACGTAGTCTTAAGTAGTACTTAAGTATTACGTATTATGTGTCTTACCTGTCACTTCTTATTTTTTTTCTTAGGTGACATCTGTGACACACGGTTAACGTTACGACTAAAGGACTTTTTAAAGAGTTTTTTAGATTCTAATTCAAAAATTAAAATTTATAATGGTTGTAACAATCTAAAACCATAAAATTAAATTGAACCACAAAAAACCGTTAAAAAGTCAGGGAGTTGTAGATTTTCTCTCTTACTTCATAAAATTTATTCAGAAACTATTATAAACCACTTTAAACACTTTATAATTTTTTTTAAAGGGTTCTGAGTAATAAAAGATCTTGGAGAATTTTTGGCAGTATATTTGACCCCAATTCCTTTAAAAATCGAATCAGTCTTAAGCTCAGGAGGCCGTGGGTGACACCGACGCTTAAATAAGTTATATAAATAATCTAATCGAATAAAGAATTTTTAACTTTTGACTTTGCAGCTCCTAATTATCGAGTGGTTCAAACTGAACCAAGATTAATTTCTTTTACCTTCAGAACACCAATATGACAGGTTGCAACACGGTTTTAAGCATGGAAAACGACATCGATGAAATTTTTTAAAGATTATAGTATGTCAGACTACCCCTAATAATAATATTTTCACAGAAATTTGGAGGGTTACCGATCATATTGGGTTATTTGGTTAAAAATGCATACCTTTAGAGGATAGAAATACGTTTTGCATTTTGCCGACCCTCAAAGTGTCTACAGGGGATTCAAATCATACCCCAGAAAAAGTGTACCTATGCAAGCATGTATTCGATGATTAAAAAAAAAGAAAATAAAAACTTTATTATATTGCATTTTAACCTTATTTTAGGCTACAGGTTCTGCTAAGTTAAAATTTAAATTAAATATTACTTAAAACGAAATATTTAATTTAACCCATGAGTTGTAATAGGTAAAAAATTAATAAAACAATAAAATACTTTTTTTACATATTCAATATATTAAGGTTATTCACGGGATGATTTATCAGTAGGTTTAGTGATCTATATGTACGGGGTGTCCCATTTTTGGCGCTGTTTTAGGGTATATCCGTAATTGTTAGTGCTACCAAAAAAATAATATTGGCGTCGTGTGCTGTTTTTGGGTCAAACTTAAAATATGGAAATCGAAATTTGAAAATTGTCGCTTGCTTAAGCGATACGGAGGAAAATAGAAAAAAAAAGTAATTTGAGAATGATTTCATATTTTCTTAGTTAAAAGAGATACAAAAACATGTTTTATATAAAAGTTTTTTATAATGATTGTTAAATAATCTACCGTTTTCAGAATGAGTATATGGGGTCGGATAAAAAAGTTATCGGAACTAACCTCATTTTTTTATGGAACACCGTGTAAATTTTAGTCTAAAAGATATCCTATTACATTTTCCACTTAAAAATATTACACACCATAAATAATATTGATTTTCTATGCGATTTATTTAAACTTTATTACGTTAAACCGCAGTAGGCTATGAAACAAAAGCTAATATTCTAGAAACAAAACTCTGTTGACATTCTAGTTGTTATTATCATTTCACGTTAATTTTATATTTACATTTTTATTTCTAAAAAAGACTTATCAACATGTTAATAAATTTAATATAATATCAGTTTATAATAAAAGTGGAAAAAAATGTCGCAAAATTTGTATTTTGTTCACTAACCGAAAAAACGGCAAATGGTTGGGACATATTTCGACGACTGGAATGTAATCTAAAACCACACGGCTCTATTAAGTAGTAGCTCAACTTTTATTGAAGTAGAAACTTCTTTAGGCGCGTTTAGCAATTTTGTGGTATTAAATGAGACTTGGCTATGCAATGCCATGATGCAGTCGGGAAAAAAAGGCAGATACCAAAATATGACGAAATGCATAGTGTATTTCCTTTTAATGGATCGATTTTTTTATCGTCTTAAATTTGATATTATTCTCTAAAATTACTTTAAAATTTTGGGTCAACAATCTAAAAAAACCTTCGTCAGAAAAGTGGAAACTGAAACTGGAATTTAAAAATCTAAGGCGCAACGAATTTAGACGTCTAATAAATATTTCCTTATGTTGTTAATGGCCCGTATGAATAAAAGTGAAGCTTTTACTCATAAGCAAAAGGTGGAAGCAAAAGGTAATGCTTTGAGCAAAAGGTAGAAGCATAAGGATTTACTTCTTTATATATGAATAACGATAACCTTTTACTCATAAGCAAATGCTTTATAACAATAAGCAAAAGGTAGCAAAAACCTCAGGTCGAGACTTGTTTAATGTGATGTGATTACGTTTGGCTCAGACTAATAAGCTGGTTCCTTGTATTGTGTCTGTGGTTTCATCTATATTTCTTGTTACTCAAGAAGTAAAAAAACGTAAAATGACTTCTAGTGAAGAGAAAGTTGAAACACAGAGTAATATTAGTGAATGTTATTGCATACCCTGAAATGTTGATAAAATCGCAAATTCCAAACTCAAAGAAAAAGAAAGATCTAGCTGTTGAAAGAATTACAGCTAAATATGATGTTTTTTTGGAAGAAAATCGAAATTATTAAGTTAATAAAGAAAGTTAATAACATAAAAACAAAACTAAAGAAAAAAACAGATATTAATAAGACCGGAAATCGAAAAATAAAGTTATTGGACTGGGAAAACTTGTTGTTTAAAGCAATGGAAGGTGATACAAATCCGATAGCTCGTAAAATTGCAGGTATGAGTTTTTATTTTTTTGATTAAATACTTTTTTCTTAAATGTAAACAACTACTGTGTTTGCGTAATCGATTTTTGAGCTAAAGTGTCAGTTAATTAATCTACTTTATGAAAGCAAAGGGAGGATTATTAAAAATGAGTGTCATGCCATGTCAAATGTCATTCTAATTTGATTTCTAACCACTAGTTTTCAAGGCAACGCAACTTCTCAATTTAATCTTCTGTGCTTGACCGTTTTTATTTTGTGCCATTTTGACGTCTATACAGGGGTTTTCACCTAAAACTCCGTCCTCCGATTTTCCATAAATAAACAGAGATAATTTAATTCGGTAAAAAATACAATTTTTGCAAGGTCAATTTATGAATCGATATTAGGGACCTCGTAGTTACGAAATTTTATAAGTATATGTATATGTACATCCAATTTATAGACGTTTTTGTCATTTACCTCAACTCGGTTGGCTCACACCTGTGTTTGTAATTCTAACCTAATTTTGCAACGATAAAACTTTTAACACCCTGTAAATAAAAATATTTTTATAGGGGTCAAATTTTGTGGCGTGTTACAAGAAAAAAGTAAAACTGCTGAAAATGAGAGTTCGTCATCATCAGTAACAGAAAGTAACAATCCTGGTAAGCAAAACTATGCATATTCCAGCGTTTCTGCCACACAATCCTCAAAAAGAAATGCATTAGCGACATACGAGACAGACGAAACAAGAAGTTTGACCACTTCGGAGCTGCAACGCTTAGTATTATTAGAGCAACTGAAAACCACCAGGGTGCAGAGGGAAAATTACAATGTAAAACTTAAAGAAATAATGGAAAAAAGTGAAAATACTGAAAAAATTACAGCTGTAGGTTCCTTGACATATCTGAACATGTGAATACTCTTTTTTTTTGGCATAGTTGACGTATTTTTTTATTTTGTTTTGCACAAATATTCCTTTATCTTATTACTACATAAGAATTAATTAAAATATTAGAAACTTAAATATAATGGTATTTTTTTTCCAGTATTTGGTAAACAATAAATTTAAAATAAAAACATATCTGAGTTTCTTTCCAAACAAATAATTTATTACATATTTCTTACTAACTTAGGTGACAGAATGAAAAAAAATAGAAGTTTTATCGAAACCCTTTATAATATTTACTAACAATAAAAAAAAATAAGCGCTTCTTTTCAAACGGAAATATGATAATTTTTACTAACCAATGTCACAAAGTACCTAAATAGTACACATACACAAGCTAGCGAATTCACAGCAGTCGTTCGAATCGATTTCTATTCCCGCTATTTTTCCATCGCAAGAATATAACACATGTTTTAAATACAAATACATGAACTTGCGACTAAAAAACTCAGAGATTATAAAAATGCAACAAGTTCTATTTTCCTTGCGACGTGACTGTCACTGCGACTCGAAATCGCTAGTGGATGCCTAGCTTTACACGAGTAAGTATCATGGAGAATTCGTTTGCTTGTGTATATGTATATCATTTAGGTAATTTGTACCAATGGTAATGTCGCAAATTACCTGCCAATGTGTCAAAATGAAAGGATAGTTTTAAACACATGGATCAATTAATTAGATATTCATATCGTAAATTATATCAGCTAAATTTTGTCTCACTTCCTGTCCTCGAATACGAACATGGTCGTCTTCTAAGTCAACAAAGTCGTTTTCAGTATTATCAATAAAAAGTTCATCTTCTTGAAAATCTTCATCTTCCAATATTTTTGCAATGTTGTGTAAAATAAAACATAATAAAATAATATTTGGAATATTTTTATTTTTAACACGACAAACATACTTTAAGATTGAAAATCGACGTTTAATTTGCTCAAAGCAGCGCTCGATAATTACTCTCTCTTGTTTCAAAAGATAATTGTAACTCCTTTTAGTTGGATTATCGGGATTGCGAAATGGAATCATGAGCCGTGGCTCGATTCCATAACCTTCGTCTCCAAGAAGTACGCTGTTCCTTGTTCTTGCCATAATTTGCCGAACTTCCGAATTTTTCCAAATTCTGCTGTCGTGGTCCTATCCTGGCCAACTTACATCAACACTAGTGAACCTACATTTGGCGTCACAAGTTGCTTGCACATTAAGCTTTGATTTTCCTTTCCGGTTGATATACTCACAATGAAAATTGGGTTTTTCTATACCGATATGCGTACAGTCTATTGATTGCAGTTGGGAAACGATATTTATTTTGCCATAAGTTCTTTGCTTCGATTATAGCATTATGAGTAGTAGGAAATTTTATCCACTGATTAGCTTGCACAACAATTCTATTAACGACGGTATTTACTGTTCGTGATACTGTTGACTGCTCTACACTAAGCTCTTCACTTATACCTTTCTGGAATCCAGAATCAGCTAGATACCTTAAACATATTTTCGTCTTCTGTAAAGAAGAAAGAGCACCACCTCGCGTTTCTGTAGAAGGGCCCAGAAAATTATTAGCTAACCATTCCACATTACGCTCTTCAAATCAAAATAGACTTTTGAAATCGCTATTTTGTGGAGACGACCGAGGTTTGTTATATTTGACCTTTCACAAATTCACTACTTCGGCCATTGTGAATATTTTAGGCACTACGAACAATTTATTTAACCGAAATTCTTGTCTATTTTCACCAGGTGAGTCTACGTCTGACTAGATGCAACTATTTTGAAGGATATGCTTATGACTGAAAGTAAAAGCTCACTTTTATTCATTCCATTTACTTTCGATGGAAGCAAATCCTCTTTTTGATAAGCATTTGCTCCGTACTTGTTAGAAAAAAGTTTTACTTTGATTATTATTCATATGGAGGTAAGGATTTGCTCCATATTTTGCAAGTATAAGGTTATGCTTCTTTTTATTCATTCGGGCCAATATTACCTAATATTTGTTTCCTATTGATGATATAAAAGGATTGCAATTTTGTAACTGACTTCTAAACAAATTTAACAAGGGGCGTTTTTTTCACAAAAATATTTGGTCAGATGTCGAATAATAGGTTGCGATATTCTTAACCGACCTAATGAAAGAATTTGGAACTCCACAAATCTCAACATGTTACGACCTGTAGATTATTTGTACGACCTGTAGATTTATTTTTTAGTTCAAAATAAACTGGTGTATTGCTGTTAAAAAAATAATAATAAATGCAGATAGATATCTGGACATACTTCAACCAAATCTTTTCGATATTTTTAACGATGTTTCTTTAAATGAAATAATAAATATTTACTTTTAACAAAATTACACCTACCCATAACGCCTTCTTTAAATGAGAAAGTATTCAAATATTCACTTTATAAACCGTTGGATAGAAGCACATAAAGCTATAAGGTGGCCACCACGATTTCCGAATTTAACACCTCCAGACTTTTTTTTTGAAGAGTGTTGGAAAACAAAGTTTATAAAGAAGTCATTTTAACCTGACAACAACTTGATCAAAAAATGCATGAGGTCTTTGCAAAAATAAAGCCATTACACATTATAAATATGTTACAGTCCGTTCGAAAAATATATCGAGAATCCATTGAAAACAATAACGAAGTGCTTTTAAACATTTGCGACGATTTCTGTTATTTTTTCCCTTAATATGAATCTTTTATTTTGTTTAAAAGTTTCTATAATTTTTTTAATTAATTTTCTTGTGCCAGCTACTTCTTCTACTGTTCTTATGGTAAAATATATTGTGTATTGTTTTTCCAGCTTTAATGTCAACATATATTTGTTTCTAGGATATTAGCAAAATTACTTACGAAGTATATTTATTTTTTTTTTTTTTTTTTTTTAATGGCAACAGGCTAATCAGCCATTCAGCCAGTCACTAAGTGAAGTATATTTAGCTGGCACATATCCTTAGTAAAGGGTTCCGCTTCGATAGGCCCTGCATTGGGCTATAAAAAGGTGACAATAAAGTGGCTCTGCCTTTTTGGGTATTTATATTGTTTACTTGATGAAATTTAACCAGTTTGGACGTGGCCCTAATTTTATTTTTACCCCGGCGCCCTGGCTTACGTGGCTACCCCCCTGAAGGGAATGTCCTGTACGTCAGCGCTCTTGTTTTATTTATTTATTATTATTTTTCTTTAATGCTTCAAATTCGCTTTTGCTTATTTTTTTGAGAGCTCGAAGTGTTATATTCTTAAAAAATTCTGGATAAAATAGAATTTATTTAAAATTGGTATAAATAGTTATTCAATATTATTGTCTTTGTCAATTGCTTTATTGTACATAAAAATAAAAAGCAGTTTGTTTTAATATGACATTGGTAGATTTTTATAATCATTGTGACACTACTCGCAAGCCTCTAAAATTAAATGCTTTTTGAAACACTGGTCTTAATTTAATTCTGAGTATTAAAAGTAATTAAGAAACTTGGTCAGCTTGGTTTTACTTGAATTATTCTTTTACTTACATTACTTCATGAGTATCTTAGGAAATCCGTTTTGGCTTATGTTTTTATCAAAACCTTAAAAGTAACTTCATATGCTTTTTGCATTTTCTGCTTAGCAAATTTTATTTGTCGTCTTAAAACACAATTCAGAGCATATCCCTTATTATAAGGGTAGCAGCCATTAGAAAGGGGATACGAAAAGACCCTTCTTAATCAATACTGCCCTAAGTAACGTTAGCTACCCCTTGGGTTTCTCCCTTGTTTTGTTGACGATATTTTATCTTATTTGAGTGAGCTTTCTAATCTGCGAAGCGTGGAGGGGCAATAAATTAACGGTAATAAAAAGCTAAAAAAGAAGTTCGTGCAAATTTTCTTCTTAAATCTGTATTTTTAATCTTTTAAATAAATTCTAAAAAAAAATTGTACATAATTGTGTGGGCCATTTTGATGATGGATGTAATGAGATCCCAGAAATTATGAAAGATAAAAAAACGGATAAAGATGCAAAGTTTTGGAGAAATTTGTTAGTAATTTTTAATTTTTAAAATATTTTTAAAAATCTATAACGATATTCTATAAAGCCTGTTAATTTTTTATTTGCATTACAATATATCTAAGTTGACTATGCAGATCCAGTTTAAACAGTAAAATGTTTTACCTCTTATAGTATAAATGGTGCATATGATTTTTTATCTTTTTTTGCTAGGCAATTTTTTTATTTAAAACATTAACGACCCCATCAAGTATGGACCATTTTTAGGCGGTTTATGATATTAATACCGGTATATATTTTCTGTAATATATACACCAACGTAATTTTTAACATTTGACACGGCTACAAATTTTTGATATGTATAATATCAGCTTTTTATCATATCAGACATTATTCCAAGTTGTTGATTGTCGTAAACGAATATCTGAAGGGAACTAATTTTACATTAATTTACTAAACGAATAATCGCGACCATAGTATTTACTAAGGATATTAAGAATTAAACCTACCTATGGTCTGGGAGGCCACCGCAAAAAACCAAGCCAATAAAAGATACACATGAAACATTTTTTTTATATTACTATGAACTATAACAAAGATAATTGTAGTTATTAACTAAAATTGTTTTTGACTATAGTCAATTCAAAGCCGAACTGCTGCCTCAGCTCAGCGGGTTTAAATTCCTTTTTTTACCTTAAAGAAAATCGTAAAAAATCGTTTTTTTTAATAACACTCGAAAACTATTGATTTGAGGAAAAAAAGTTCTATAGTTGAAACTAATGGCCGAATAAAACTAGGCCAGTTTTTATTATAAATTTTTTTGTAGCGTTTTTAGTTTTTAAGATATTAACTATTTAAATTTAAAATAAAAACATAAATACCTATCTTAAAAACTAAAAGAGTTACAAAAAAAGGCTATGTACAAAAAATATGCCTTTTAGAAAGCTTTGTAAAAAAGGTTATACGCATTTTTAATAAAATAGGTAATAAAGGAGATATAAGCAAAAAAGTGATTTTGGCCATTAAAAATTTCGCTAAAAAATATTTTTGGTACAAGTAAGTATACCAGCTCCGATCCATTTAAAAATTAATTTAAAATGTTCCATTTATTAAATGAAACAAACTAATATATATGTGCCTCGAGGCAATGGGGGATCACCTAGTGGCACGGATATTTTATTCAATTTTTTTTTTGATCCAATAACTGTACCCATTCCGATCCACTTAAAACTTTAACTAAAATAAAAGTTTAAACCTTATTTATTTGAAAAAAAATAGGTGCCTCCTAACATTTCTCGATTTTCTATGCTACTATGTCTATAGCTCATCGTTTAAATATATTTGTTATCGATTTAATAATAATAATAATAATAATTTTAAAGACAGTTACTCGTTCAGAATGATCTTGAGGAAATTTTAATCATATTTTTAGCATGGAATTTTTTTTCTTACAGTTTATCTATTTTTTTCAGTTAAATTAATGTTAAAACTTTAGTTTGATTATATTTTAAAGTAGTAAATAAGTGGGTAAATACCATAATTTAAATAAGAATGGCTTTAAGCCTAAAAGAAGTAAATAGCTTAATAAGAGAAATGTTTTAGAAGTTTAATGCTAAATAAACTATAAAAAATATGTTAAAAATATGATTAAAATTTTCTCAAGATCATTCTGAACAAGTCACTGTCTGTATAAATTATTGAAATTAATATTTAAATCGATAATAAGAATATTTAAACGATGAGCTATACATATAGTGGCATAGGAGATCGAGAAATGTTAAGCGTCCTGTCAGGTATTTAACATCCAGATAAACGAGGCACTTTTTTTTAATTAAATAAAGTTTAAATTTTATTTTAGTTCAAGTTTTAAGTAGATTGGGAAGGGTACTTTTATTGGACCAAAAAAAATTAATAAAACATCCGTGCCACCAGGTTATCCCCCATTGACTCGAAGCACATGTGTATTAGTTTGCTGTATTGGGAGCTGGTATACTTACTTGACCCAAAAAATATTGTTATTAGCGAAATTTTTAATGGTCAAAATCACTTTTTTTGCTTATATCTCCTTTATTACTTATTTTATTCAAAAGGTGTATATAACCTTTTTTATAAAGCTTAGTAAAATGCATATTTCTTTTTATTTATATTTCTTCGTTACCCTTTAAGTTTTTGAGATATTTGTATTTTTATTTTAAACTTAATTTGTTAATATCTCAAAAACTAAAAGGGTTACAAAAAATTTCATTAAAAAAAGTGTCGTAGTTTTATCAAACTTTCAATTTTAAATATATACCTTTTTTTTAAATTAAAATCATTAGTTTTTAAGTTATATTAAAAAATCGATTTTTAACGATTTTTTTAAGGTAAAAAAAATGTAATTCGAACCCTATGAGCTGAGGCAGCAGGGCGGCTTTGAATTGACTATTGTTCATAGTAATATAAAAATAAACTGTTTTATGCGTATCTCTTATTGGCTTGGTTTTTTTTGCGGTGGTCTCCCGGACTATTAGCAGTGAGAGGAAAAGTAAACAGGTACTGCGGACACAATCGCTGTAAAGTTTCAACCGAAAAAGTACATTTTGCATCCATTGCAAGCCTAAAAAAGTTCAGACGTGGCCATATAGAGCGCAGTCTAATAGTTACAGAAGCTACTCTTATGGTTGCTGGATAATTCAAACATGCTACTTTTTATGCTGCGCTGTTTCTGATGATGCACTGCTGCAGTAGCTGTGTGTATGTGACCTTAGCTTAACAATGTGCTGAAGTCTCGATTTCTTATGCATTTACTGACATGTTTGGGCATTGATTTAATAAGGTGGTCTATATTTTCTTAAAGTATCTTCTTTCACCCTACTTCTAGCACATGTCTAATTGCTGCCAGCGCCCAAAGTTTAATAAGCAGTTATTTTGGTTATTCTACCCACATGTGGTCTGGCGTTATTATGTTAAAAAATTGAGATTTTGGTTGCCTCAAGATACAAAAGAACATGTGGTTTTACTACTTTCTGATTGTACCTTAGGGCACCCAATTTACCTCTAAAAAAACCAAAGGTAAACTTTCACTACGTAATTTTCTTACCGTCGCTCGACCATGATGCATACGCGAACAAAATCGAGATTCATCACTAAAGATCACGTGGGTGCATCAATGCTCAACAGTGAATGCAAGACCCAGTGGTGTCGGTGAGAAAAAAGCCTAAAACTTCTAATTTGACAGTACACAGTGTGCTTCCCAACTACTCTTAGGTGTTTTTCAAGTCAAAAACCTCCACGAGGCGCCCTCCCGAGAGTATGGATGGAGGCGAGGTAAGGAGAGAGAAGGCGAGGCGTCAATTACACTCTCGCACTCGCGTCGCCTGGTCTTGTCTTTTAGAGAGTGTGGATTAAGCATATGACGAACGGAGTGTCAGAGAGGCGAGGCGAAAGAGTGTAGCTTGCCTCCTGAAGAGTGTAGATCCAGCATTCCAATGGTATATGAAGATTGAGTGAATCATTCCAATAAAAAAAAATGGACTCACAAATCCTATTTAAAAAATTTATTTGAATTTCGCTTTCGGATTCTTACAGGAAAATCGGTTCACAAGTAAGATTCCGAAGGAAATCGATTATTGCAGCTTAGGTCTCTCTAAAAGTTGTTAAAAATATTAATATCGGGTCAAACATTATTATAGTGGATCTTATGTTACTACCTTTGACGATTTTTTTTTCGGTTCTACGCTTGGGATTTAGTTACATTTATTAAAATAATAAATGTGTTTTTTAACTTAATCATGAGTACTTTAGACACATGTCTATTTATTTATATTTTAATGCAAAAATCTCTAGAAAATTCTAATTAAAGAACAAAAAGATGTTAAACGCAAAAAGAAACGAAATCTCATCATAATAAGTAATAAATAATAGTAGTTATTGCATCAAAGTATCTCTATTATGATTTATTACAAAATTAACAAACAAATCTGAAGTAAAGGGTAAAACAGAAAGTAATAAAATATAATTTTAAACCTTATTAACATTTTACTATTTTATCTTTATTTTAATCCCTTCGGTAATATGTACAATTAGTAGTTTAAAAACTTTTCATAAATTATAGAGGTAAACTTTCCTAAAATCATCTAAATTGTTATACATGATTTAAGGGGATTTTGCAGAATATCTAAAGCTTAGAGAAACGGGCTAGAGCTTATCGTTATAAACTAACTTTTGGGTAGAACGTAAAGCTGTCGCATAAATATTTAATTGAAATCCGACAGGCCCTTATATGGCATTTCATTTTGCTCTAGTATATATTTTGGGATAGTTTGCATAAGCTGGATGCCAAAGATAGTTTTATCTAACATGTATAATTTATATGGGTACGTGAAGTAATATTCTCTCTTGGTATTACGAAGTAACAGTAACAAAAAAATGGATTGTTGATTGATGTGCATCACCTATCAATTTGACTTTACTTATAATAAAAAAGCAAATTATTAAGATTTGCAAAAAGCCTAAAAATACTAATTTTAAAATATCATTATTAAAAAAGGCCTACTGCTTTTATTTTATAGCTTAAAAAAAAAAAAATTTCAGGAGAACTACAGCAGAATATGGGAAATATAAAGGGTATCAAAAAGTCTGGAAGATTGCAAATATCTTGTAATTTTTCAACAACAATTAACCCACCAACATTATTTAAAAAAATGTAATTTACACTTATTATACATTTATGTATACAGGGAGGGTCAAAAAATATTATGGCTTTGGTGAACTTTAACTCCATTTTAAAACAGCATTTTTTCATCTATTTGTAACACCGTAATAAAACATACAGGGTCTAAAAAATTAATTTTTTATTCACATTATTACAAAATAAAATAATTTCTTTATTTTCTATATAAAATATACTAAAGTATTATGGCCAAATAACTTAAAAAAGTGACGTTTTCCTCCTTAAATAAGCAATGTTGCCAGGTGTTTCTTAATAATTTGTAATTATTAAAGGTTGTCTTTTTTTTATTTACGAGAACTAAAGTTTTTTTAAGGAAAAAACTAACCAGAACTTACAAACAACAACTTCCAAATTATTACCTAGTGCGGCTTAGTTTCTGGTTAGTTGTCGTTAGGTTTTCCCCGTTAAATTGTAAATTTTCTTTATCATAATTGCGCCTTAAAGAAAATAAAAAAAGTAGGATATCATAATTTTTTGATTTTTTTTGCCAAAAATAGGGGGTCCCACTTCCAGATAATTACCTAATTTAATAAATATTTTTTTTATAATTTGTTTATTATTATTTAATTCACAATGCTTTAAAGCTAAATTAAATCATTTTTTTGATCCGACAACATCGCAGAATTTGGCTTTTTACCTAACCTAAAAACATAGTGTTTTTTCGACTTTTAATTTTATTTTTCTTTGCAACAATGCATTTTTTCGGATTTCTTCTTTTTGAAATCTACTAAACAAAATGTGTTTTTTTATCTGCAATTTTTATTTTTTTAAAATCCAATGGAGCTAAACGACACCGGACCCAATATTATAAACGTTGTTATTTTATATGGAACTTCCTGTATAAATTTACAAATAATAATTAATCATTTTAAGTCATTTTCAGTGGTATATGGTTTTATGTGTTTTATCTTTCAAAATGACAGAATTATATCAATTTAAAATTTTCCAAGAAAGCAGTAATTTCTATGTAGCATATATAATTATTTTTATGTTAAACTAATTTTAAATGTGTCGTATATTTCGGACAAAAATAAAATACGCAAAAAAATTTTATATACTTTTACAGGTAGCGAGTACCATAATTTTTTAACGGTCACTTGATAAATTGAAATATGTCATATGTCTCATAATTAGGTAATTTGTTAAGTAGATGGGTTAAAATTAGAAATCAAAACGCAAAATTTATTTGAATACTCTTAAAAACGTGTTACCACAATTTAAGGGCATCAGGCTTAGATATTGTGTAAATAATAATAGCAGACAATTTGAACATGTGGTAATGTAGCTTAGACAAATTTTATTTGTTTCTTATTTTTGTGTTTTTAATCAATTATTTATTGTTATTATTTATATGTCAATTTACTAAGTAAAACGTCTAATCACTGAATTTGTTTTTATGGCCCTGTTAGATTCCGTAATAACATAATCAAGAGAACCATTAAAAAATATATTATGGAATCATGCTGGTCAAGCTTGTTGTTTTTTTTCTGTGATATATGACACATTTAAATTTAGTTTTAAAATTAAAAAAAGCCATAAATGCTTTATAGAAATCGGCGGCGTATCGTCAGGGGAGAGGGCCTGGGGGGCACGGGCCCCCCCACTTTTTTGGGCCTCACTATACTTTTTCCCACTTTTAACATAAAATGTAAAGCTTACCTGCAAACACCAAAATAGTACATTATGCCTTAACTATTCTACGCTACTCATAACTAACATGTTGTTGCGTGTCTGGTGCTAAAGTGCTAACTAAAGTATTTTCTGGAAATAAAAATCAAAGAATGATGTTTAATTAAAATATTTATATTTATTTGTAAGTTAAGTTCTGTATTATTAAGGTTTTTTAATTTTTAAATATAAAATTTGTTTATTTATACTTGTTAGTATTGCTTTTTGTTTAAAAAGGGCGATAGAAATGACTGCCTTTTTAAAAAAAATTAAACTACCTCATTAAGTAATTTTAACAGATATACATATGAAACCATACCCCACAAAAATTTGCTCACTTTTTTTTACAAAAAATTAGCAGGGTGTTCTATTTAAAATATAAAAGTTAATAATATTTTTTGACTTCTCCCGTATACTTTTAAAAATGAAATTGCATTTATACAATCCCTTTTTAAAAATTGATACTGGAAGGTGAATTTCCGTTAATAAATAACGAACGGTTTGAAAAATATTTGCAATATTCCATACTTTTTAACCACCCTGTATAAATATGTTACCTAAGAAGTTAGAACAAAACCGCAGAGAATACAGACAATCTGGATTATTCTTAATTTTTTTTAATCTCTGTATTTTGAAATATTTTCCACATAAGAAAAACAAAAAAATTAATATCCCTAAATTTAATAATGTATAATACAGGAAAATACGAAAACGATCGCCTAAAGAGCTTCTTTCTATATACAGTGTGTCCGGATTTCGTTGTAAATGCAGCGTATCTGTGTTTTACTAGAGATAGAGACTTGTGGTTTTCGCGAAGTGTCGCTACTTTTTGATGGAACGAAAGATGACACTAAAAATTAATGAGTTAATTTTTCTTTTCATTTTTGGACCTTCCTCGTATTTATAGTTATCTTGTAGCTCACAACAAAAGTAAAAAATTATAGTTGAATCAGTATTAGAATGATAATTCGAGCTCTTAAAAAAAACGTAAAAGTAGCTAAAAAGGTTTTTATTTTAACTGGCGGCCGCCTTTGCTTTTAAAATCTGCCACTTCCCGCACGTGTCTGTAAAAATAGTCCATATAAAAGGCAAAGGTGGCTGCCAGTAAAAATCAAACCTTTAAGCTACTTTTTTTTCTTTTCAAAGAGCACCGAAATTTCATTCTAATACTGATCGAACTGTACACTAGTAGGCATTTTTTCCTAGAATGTAGTGGTGTAGTTAAATTTTTGTTAAATTTAACATTTTTTCAGATTGAACCAAACATATGATTTTTCTTGTCGAACACCTTGTATGTTTTTAAATTATTAAATTATTTTGGATATGAGCTTTTTAAAAATGTGGAATGTTTAATAGTTATTTTATATTTTGGGACTTTAAATCTATTTTTATTATTCTAAAATTGAGTTTGCATGGTTGGCCGTGATATAAAGACTTTATAAACAAAAAAATAAGGACAGCCGTCAGTCACTATAATTTTTAAAGTTTACAGCATCTTCTAAGTTTAAACATATTTATTTAAAGTTATTACCTTTTTTATTATTAAGTTTTAGTGTTTTATTCGTCATTTATCAATTTTATATATTTTTTTTTCACAAATGAAGAAATGTATGATGTGCTAAAAAGCTGTATACGATGCGACGAAAATAGCATATAAGACACAAATAATAAAAGTATATTTGAATGATAATTTCGTTTTTTTCCCAAAGCAGAATATTCAGCGTCTCTCAGAATGAACTTACGCGATTCATATGCTCGTAATGCCCCAATAATTCTCACCGCTTCCTCTAATCCTAAATAATTTCCCGTACTTTCTCAAACTTCCCCGTACTTCCCCATAATTCCCCGATCTTCAACAAATAATTCCCTGGGTAACATATATTTTGAAATGCTTTAATTGTTTTCTTATTTTTGGCCTCTAGATAATAATTAAAATGCATATCTCAAAAGTTTAATGGCGAGGGTACCGAAGATTAGCAGAGCATCTTTTTAATATCATCGCTTAAAGGGTTGTTGTATTAATATTCATTTTTTAACATGTTTAAAAAATCTTAATCTATTATTGGTTATGAAACGTGTTGTTTTTACAGTAAGTTTTTATATCTGAAGTATATATTAAATCCTAAACTCGTGTAAGCAAATCTCATATATTTTTTTATTTTCTAAGTCATTTAAATTAACAGCATTATTTGATAACAATAATGGCTCTTTTACTGCATTATGGTGTTGTTTTATGTGTAGCTAAAAGAAGCAAATATGTTAATAATCAGACCTTGCATTGTCATTCATGAAATTTTTAAAATTGAAACATACTTTGTTAATAACAACATGGCATAGCAGGGACAAGGGAATACGAATACGTGGCCGAAAGTGCATAGAGAGATAAAGAAGGCAGAGACGGAGTCACTAATCGTTTACGCAAATTATTATTTTAATTTTAAAATAAAAACTTGTTAAACATTTTTTCTGGGATCAATGTTGTTTGTTTATCTAATGTGAAGGGAGGTTTCTAGAGTGAATATAAAGTTAGGTTAGCTATGATTAGTTTATTTAAATATAATACCACAAAAAAAGGAAAACACAAGTTTAAAAGATAATAGGTAACATACGTAACATAACTATGTTATTGTTACAAAAACAGTAAAATCTTGGACTTCCATTGTCTTTATTTGTTAATTAATACACAACGTTTCGGTTAGTAATGTATCTCTAACCGTTTTTAAGTGATAACTAAAAACCATTCTTAAATGGTACGACTTATACATATACTATCCGTTGTTTACCGAAGTTTGACCGAGCTGCCAGATATTCGCAATATCGATACTACTGTTTTGACCAAGCGTATTCGGCAGTCCCTGACCTCAACGTTTTACCTCGTTCTATACTTTTTTTTGTGTTCTTTAACTCTAATTTCAAGTCTTCTCGTTTCCTCGATGTACACCTCACCACATTCACAGGGAATTTGCTAGATACAGTCATTATTTAAAACATTATTGTCTCGTCTTAGTAAGAATACTCCTTAGAGTGGTTTGGGATTTTAATGCTGTTTTAAGATTATACTTATCCGCAATTCTGCGGCTCTTCTTCGAAGTTTCTTTAATATATGCAATTGTCATAAATATTTGGTCATGTGGAGTTTCGTTCAAGTTAAAGTTTTTTGACTTTTTCTGATATTCTCTAAATGTTTTCTTTACCATTCTAGCACTGTATCCATTCTGCTTGAGATCCCTAGTAATGTTACTTCTTTCACTGCGCGGTCATATAGTATACGTATGACCCCCTGTTTTGTTTCGTTAGAGTTATTATAATTTTGGTGTAAATATTGTCCCCTGTGTATAGTGTGTTTTGTATACCAGTTTTGTATATATCCATTATTTCGTTTGACTAAAACGTCGAGAAAAGGTAGGGCTGAATTTTGCTCCTTCTAGATTGTGAATTTTCCATATAATAAAAGTATTGTCAACATATCACATTGCATACAATAGTCGGAAGCAAAAAGTATTCATTATCTGGCAGCCGTTGCTGAACTGTGTTGTGTTGGATACAACGGATAGTATATAAATTGTAGCTTTTGAGAAAAGTTAATAGTTATCAAATTTCTACTTATTGCCCCTACATATCGGTTTCATACAGCACTAACTACTTCCCATTGGTTTTTAATTTCCACATTGAATAAAACAATTTGCCAACCTCAATATAATTATTACATTATTTTTAAAATTCCGTAAAAAAAATCTATATTCTTCTCTCCCTCTTATTAAATCCTTTATAATTCCATAACAAAAATAAAATTAAAAAAAAACAGAATTTGTCAATTCCCATCACAAAAAATATAAAATGATTTTTACGTTATGAGAAGAAAATTACTCCCAAGAAACTTGATGAGCCGGCTGGTTATGTTAAAATAAATCTCAAAATGAACGGATAATTTTAAGAAACAAGTTTAAAAATTTCAATTATCGCGCATATCCCTCTAGTTTATCCGTTTTTAAGCTCCTGTTGATGATTTCATAAATGTTTTCTCACCGTATCAGTCTGTCTTTTTAATAAGAATAAATTTTAGCACCACCAAACATTGTGTTTTTATACATTTAAGTACACTGCTCGCCAGTTAACAAATAAACCAAAACTTTTGAGCTTTGCACCAAATAAAGAAACACCGCCTAAAGTTACTCCAAGCTTTCGGAAATGTTTATTTCTATTCTTAATTATCATTATACGTCAAAATCAACCTTAAGTCAAAGTGATGAATTTCATCTCGTCTTGAATGAGACCAGACGAGAATCTTTCATTTTAAGTTTAATGGAAAAAGACAACTTTTTGGACTTTTATCCCTTAAACAGATTATTTCAAACTTGAAGCTCTCTACGAAATGTCAACAATAGACCTTGTAATAGTTGAAATTTTTTGTGCGCATGCACAACTTCTGCCAAGTATGAACAGTGCATATGTTTATAAAAAAATTAGCAATAAAAGAAGTAATATTAATGAATTTTTTATAAACAGCTTAATTTAAATTATTGTGCATACATAATAAAATAATAACACAAATACTTTAATTATTATATACAATGTTAATTATACGGAAAGAAACCCAAACACGTTCTTATGAAGTACGCCGCGCCGCAGTAATACGCGTAGTTAATCTTTTCAAGGCAATTTCGCCAAAAACCCATTAAAATGTGCCTGAAAATTTGTCCCAAATGTGCTAAATGCGATTTGTGCATGAAGCGGTGTGGACGAGGTGACGGTCGATTCCAAGGAATTGATAATATTAATAAAGACATATATTTTTTGTTCACTTCATTTTGAAGGAGAATGTGGTCCAACAACCATATATCCAGGGCCCATCAGTTGTGTAAAAAGGAAACTAGTGATAAGGTAATATATTTAATTAATCATAAATATAATAGTTTGCGCCCTAACCCCAAACAATAAATTTTGTCGTAGGTAAAAGTCACTAGAACCGCGCTGGCTAAAAAATATGAAGAATAAAAAATCTTTTTTGTAATTACTTTTATTTATTATCATGACAAGTAGAATACAGTCCTACTTGACGTCTAAATTATTGTCATCCTAACCTCTTAAGTAGTTCGTCTTTATTTCCTCCTTGAGGACGACGACGGCATTTCAACCATCGTCGTAACTGAACACAATTGTGGGCTTCTATGGTAGGATGCACTAATGAAGCACCATCAATTGATTTTTTATATAATTGTACTGATATTAGAGGTGATAATGCTTATTGCCCAGCCATATTTATAAAAAGTGTTCGAAACTTTCATATTGCCGCCTTTTTAACATGGCGGATGCGCTTGTGCTGAGCATACTCTTGTAAAATATAGTAAGGTTACGCATTATGTTTTCTGAAATTTAATCTATGGTTATTTAATTTAATTGGGATAGAATCCCATTTACATATTTTTTAAGCCGACTCTGCCAAAATGCGAATTACGAAAGAGGATTTTTTGAAAGCATTACGCTGTGTGCCGTGCACGCAGAAAGTTGGTTGTTAGTCGTGACGTGAGCGCGGGGGCCAGATGCGCCCAGCACTGCACCGCTGCTGCATCACTCGTTTTGGACTGCATTATTGAGGAGCCGAATTATTTAATCGTTTTTGCAGACAAACCACATCAATATTGAACAGCCGTTCTCTATTCCTCATTTTTCCTCATTTTCTCGTAGTCATGTAATATACATTTATCGTTTTATTTTGACTTTGGAAAATGATTATTGTAAAATTGCACGTTGATTAGAAAACTAAATAAAAAATGTAATACGATATTGGGTACAATAAGAGGTTTTTATGATATTGAAAATAAAAAGACAATTATTGGTGTTTTGTCATCCATTTTCCCTACAAATAAAGGCTGTTAATATCCTCAGGCTTATTATTAAAGAACCCAATTTAACAAAATAACTGAAAAAATATAAGTTAGACAAAATTTATATTTATCTCTAAGATAAAAAAAACATTTTTTTAAAATCTTGGCTAAGTCCGCGAAGGCTAAAAGCCTAAGTACAGGCTCTTTGGTTAAATTTACGTGGCATCTGGAGCCTTTATTTTTAAAGCTAGAAAAAAATATTTTATATAAAAATCGAAGGTTTTTTCCATATTATCTTTTTAAATTATTAGTAAAAAAATATCGCATTAAAACATCGAAAAATATGAGCAGCTTTAACTTTTTTAAATGAAACACCCTCTATATTATGTCCTACATCGAAAAATCTTTTTTTCTAATTTTAAATATGTATACAATAAGGGGATTTGAGTAAACCATTATTAAGATATTTTAGCCTAAATTATAAATTAATTAAAAAAAAACCTATTAGTATCAAGAAGACTTTGGAAACAGTAAAACTGTTATGATAAACTCGATATTGTAATAGTTGAAGTTTATCATTTTAACTATTAAGAATAATTTATATTGCTTTCTTATCGATGGGCTATTCAGAAGAAAAAAATCGCTATTGTGCGTCTTTTTAATGGCAACAATCATAATGTGAAGACAGTGCAAAGGGAATATTACTTATTATATCCTTAACAACGGTACCATCTAAGACACTATTAAATACAGAATAAAAAAGTTTAGTAACCGAAAAAGCTTAAAAATAAAGAAAATGACTGTAGCACGAAATGAAAAGGAAGATTTGGCTATCCTCGTTTTTTCAGGATAATTATTATACTTTTTGGTTGGACTAGCACTAACTACTTTTAATAATTTTGAAAATCCTGAAATATCACTTTTGGATGCGGCATCTGAACTTATTAGAACACATAAAAAAATATTTAACTTTAAAATTTTACAAATTTTATCCTCTAAATTTATGTCCGTTCAGAATCTTTCTGAACAAAACATGCAGGACCGACCTGAGTATGCATTGGAAGTAGGTTAGGTTTATGCAGCAGGATCCAGATTTTTAAATAAAATTCTATTCACCGACGAGTCTTCCTTAACCATAGCCGGAATATTTAATCGCAAGAATAACATTATTGGTCCAGAAAAACCCTCAACCTCAAAGTAAGCAACATAACAATTTTATTTTTTCCATGGCTTTCTTAATTCTAATATGCAACTTTTCTGCGATTTATTTATAATTTAAACTAAAATATCTTAAAGTGATAAACTTCAACTTTTTACAATATCGAGACGTCAAATTTATCATAACAATTTTATTGTTTTCATGGCTTTCTTGATACTAATATGATTTTTTTTAAATTTATTTTTAATTTACGCTAAAATATCCTAAAAGTGGTTCACTCAAATATCATCAAGGTATGTATATTTGAAATTAGAAAAAAAAGACCTTTCGTTGTAGCGTATAATAAACAGGGTGCTTTATTTAAAAAAATTAAAATTATGCCTTTTGCCATTTTTTTAAAGCGATATTTTTTTACTGATAATTTTACAAGATAATATGGAAAAATAGCATATAATTTTTATTTTTTTTAAAATAAAGGCTCCAGATTCCACCTAAATTTAATCAAAGACCCTATACAAACGTACCGTAGGTAGCTTAGAATTTGAACATCATAGGCACTTTTGGGATAAAGGAACGAACAAGATGAGAAGTTCGGGGCCTGTCTAGTTGGACGTCGAATGGTTACATAAAAGTGACACTTTGTGTAATTCCATTGGGAGCTGTTAGTGGAGAGATAATATTGGCTGATTCCCTGGGGCAGATGTCGTAAAAAGGTAAAAACCTATAAAAAGCGACAAATCTCCCACCGCTTGTCGGTGGGCAAGAAAAGGAAACTTTATTGTAAGAAAGTAGTTGAAATAAGGCAAAATCTTCTTTTTTGGATTAAATTAAGAATGCTAAGAGTTGTGGGAGACACCATTCTCCGAACATGTTAATAATAATTTGGACGAAGGACTGATTTGGGTTATATACCATGTACACAGATTAAAAGAGGAAAAATATTTTCTGGTTTGAAGGGAAACACAAGCTTTTTCAAAGCTGCTGTGGCTGCGAATACAATACGCTCGTACCAATTAAGGTTGCTCTTAAATGTAACAACCACAAGGTTAAACGAATCTTTAATTTGTAGAACTTTTAACCCTTTTATAAGTAAAGTATTGGTATTGGTAGACTTTTTTCGCGACAACGAAACAAGTTTTCAACCAAAGAATAACAGCCAAATTTAGTTAAATTCCTGTTAAAGCGATACGTTACCTTGCGCTTACTTTTCAAATCAGGCGTAGAGACTGGCTTGGGAAATTAAATACTTGGAATAAAGGGTAGGTACTACCAGCAGCAAAACTATAAATTGGGTTAATTGTGAAAGAAGAAGATCGCTAATATGGGGTAAAAGCTAGAACAGTAACCATCCACAATATCTGGTATTCTACAAAAGAACAAAGTTTAGTTCGAAAACAGGAACTTTGATTAGGAGCGCGTAATGCCAAGGGACTTGTTCCAGTTGTCTAAAACAAATAAAAGATCTTCTGTGGATCTTCTGTGACGGGAAAAATGTACCGCCTGTCTTCTAGGCTTTTATGCATTTTCAAATCTGGTTTTATTTATTTTAACATTTAATGCTTTGCTCTTTAAATATCACCTGTAGATTAATTTTTTTAATTGCGAATCTGAAATCTTTATTTTTAATTTGAACACCTTATTTTTTAAATATTTTAAAATTAATATTATATTTGGTGAATTCTTATATTTTGACAATAAACTCTTTTTTTTAATTTTCGCAAGATCCTATGGCTCTCCTAAATACAATACACAACTTTTGTCAAAAAAAAAACAAATTTTTGAAATTTTAAAATGTTGGTGCTACTGGTTGTTATGGAAATATTGCCAAGGCCTGTTTGTACTTTTCCAATTCTATTTATGAAAAACACTATAATAATAAATTTTGTACATCCACATAAATTTATAAAAAATCGGACCTTATTTTGCTACTATTGTATTACAAAATGCTATTTTTTAATTAAAAAACATGAAATATAATTCGAATTAAGGTAAAAAAAAAACATTGTTAGGCTAAATATGTGAAAAATAGGTTTTAATTATTGTTCTTTGTTTTTCTTGTTTAGAAGCCTAGTTTACCTTTTAATTTGTTCTATATTTTGTCTATTCTTTAAATTATGGTTGCGTCAAATAAATATGTGCCTAAAATATTGTATTACAAAATGTCATGTCTTAATTAAGAAACATGCGATATGATTCAAATTTAGTTAAAAAAACATTGTAAGGCTAAATGTGTGAATAATTGGTTTTAATTATTGTTTTTTTGTTTTTCTTGTTTAGATGCCTAGTTTATCTTATAATATGTTCTATATTTTGTCTATTCTTTAAACTACGGTTGCGTCAAATAAATGTTTGCCTAAAATATTGTATTACAAAATGCCATGTCTTAATTTAGAAATATGCGATATGATTCGAATTTAATTAAGGTTAAAAAATATTGTAAGGCTAAATGTGTGAATAATAGGTTTTAATTATTGTTTTTTTTGTTTTTCTTTTTTAGATTCCTAGTTTATCTTATAATATATTCTATATTTTGTCTATTTTTTAAATTTTGGTTGCGCCAAATTAATGTTTACCTAAAATATTGTTTTACAAAATGCCATTTCTTAATTAAGAAACATGCAATATGATTCTAATTTAGTTTAGGTTAAAAAACATTGTAAGGGTAAATATGTAAAAAAAGGTTTTAATTATTGTTTTTTATTTTTATTGTTTAGCTGCCCTGATAATCTTTTAATATGTTTTTTATATTGTCTATTCTTTAAACTATGGTTGTGTCAAATTAATGTTTGCTTAAAAGATTGTATTTCAAAATGCCATTTTTTAATTAAGAAACATGCGATATGATTCAAATTAAGTTTAGGTTTAAAAACGAGTGAGGCTAAATGTGTAAAAAATAGGTTTTTATTATTGTTTTTGGTTTTTCTTGTTTAGATACATAGTTTATTTTTTCATATGTTTTATAGATTGTCTATTCTTTAAAGTATGATTGAGTCAAATTAATGTTTGCCTAAAATATTTAAAATAGGTTTTAGCTATTTTTTTTAATAATAAAATAAATTTAACAAATGTATTTTTTTAATTGTTAAATAATTTTAAAATTAATAAAAGCCAGTTTTTTTGTCCTAATAACTTTATTGACGAATAAAGAAATACTTTTTCTTATGGTAAAACGTATGAAGAAATAGTTCTCCATAGTAAAACTCCACAACTTAGTGTAAATACTATAATTTTGTAATTTTGAAAACAAAACCATTTTAACTATTTATTAAAAATTGCAAGTCCGTATTTAAAGAAAAATAAATAAATAAACAATAATCTTTAATAAACATAATTCATAAAAATAATAAATTACTTCTTATTTTTTCTGTTTTGTTTAATACAATATATAAATATGTTTGGCAGGCAACTATTATTCAAACTAATTAAATCTTTTTTTAATTACCAGTCGTTAAAAATAAACTAAAAACAAACGGAATTTACTTGCTTAAAAGAAAAATTTTTACTTTCTTTGTTGTTAAAATTTTTCTACAACTAATTTGATACTTTTTTAGAAGCGCTAGGAAATATCCCTACAGGCAATAGGTTGCATACTACACAGTCTAAAAATTCCAGAAATGAAAGAGCGGACAAAACGGAAAGTTTGACGCTTCTATGGATGGACTGTAAAGGGTTACATAAAAGCGGTACTTTAAGTAGCTTTATTAGGAGTTACTAGAAAAGAAATTATTTATTAGGGCAGAAGCAGTAAAAATACCTATAAAAGCGGCAGAGATGCCCTATAATGGGTAAGATAAAAATATTTCTTGGGAGTCAAGTTATTAATAAGTCTAACAGCTTCATTTTAAATGGATGTTGATTCTTAGACATGGGAGTAGTATTCTAAGTATTTATACATATTTACTGTAGGTACGGGGTGGCCCGTTTATCTTGGGACACTACCTTATCTCATAAAATATACAAGATACAGAAAAAAAATGTTATATAAAAGTTTCTTGGTTTAATTTATATTTTAACAATTTTTTACTTTTGTATATACAGGGTACTCCATTTTCCGTGGACACGCATCAACTTTCCTAATTTAAATGAGACACCCTATATATTATTGCATATTTTGATTTTAGATAAAATTTAAGACACATTTTATATGTTATATCCTATACTTAAGTCTTACCGTTTTTGACATATTGTAAATTTTATATAAAAAATGACGTTTGCGAATCCTAAAATATTTATCAATTTTTCGCATAAGGAAGCCTTTATTTTTTAGTTTTAATTAGATTTCTTATTGAAAAGAACCTACTTTAAAAGATTTTTATAATATTTTAATGACTGTTTATACAGGACATTAAAAAAATAGGATTAAAAATAAAATTGAGAAAACTGCCAAAAATATTTTTTTTAAATGGTAGGTAACTTCCAAATTTTATACTTTTATTATATTTAGAATAAAAATAAGGGTAAGTTTGTGTAAAGTTGCTTAATTGTTTTTTAAACGCTGTCATAGCCAACTATTAATAAAACTTAAGAGCCATATAGCAGACTATAGCATTGTTGCAATAAAAAAATAATATTGCAAATATTTTAAAAACTACAAAATTCTGGAATAAGCAAGTTTACACAAACTCACCCTTATTTTGCATGCTTAATAAGATAAAAGTATAAAATTAGGGGGTTTCCATTAAAAAAATATTTTTAGCTGTTTTCTCGATTTCATTTTTACTCTTATTTTTTGAATGCCCTGTACAAACAGTCATCAAAATATTATAAAAATCTCTTGAAATAGGATTTTTCAAATAAGAAATCTAATTGAAATAAAATAATAAAGGCTTTCTTATACAAAAAATTGATAATTATTTTAGGATCCGCAAACGTCATTTTTTATAATTTAAAATATGTCAAAAACGATAAGACTTAAGTAAAGGACATTATATAAAAAATGTATCCAGAATTGTACGTAAAATCAAAAGATGCAATAATATATAGGGTGTCCCATTTAAATTAAGAAAGTTGATGCGTGTCCACTGAAAATGGAATACCCTGTATATACAAAAGTAAAATATTGTTATAAACTTTAATCTGGAACTTTTTTCTGTATCATGTATATTTTATGGGATAGGGTAGTGTCCCAAGATTAACGGGCCACCCTGTATATACCTTAAAATATGGAAAATATTTTCTGACTTAAAAGACAAATTTAAGCTTTTTGTTGTGGCTAATGCCAATTATTTTTATTTTTAAAAGTAATGGACACAATGTATAATGACCCTGTAATCTGCAGAAGGTGGCCACTCATAAAAATAAGGGATGAAATCCTTTCCGCGCAGCGAACATGACTAAGTCTTTGAAGCAAAGCGAGATTTTCGGTACTCGAATCCAATTTTAATGAAAGGTCCTGATATAATATTAGTTTGACAATATATTTTTTACCGACTTTGTATGTGCACATTATGCTTTTTTAAAATATTTTTATTATTTTTTGTTAATTAATGAATATTCAAAAAAAAAATGTAAATCAAAGCAAAGCTAATAAGTTAAATATAAATATAAGAGAAAACCCAGCTGAAAGCAAGGCGCCAATAATGAAACAAAAAAAAATAAAAATTGATGGGGCCGCTTATAATGAAGGAAGATTTTGACGATGTAAGTATACAAATTAGGGATCAATGTAGTATCAAGCTCTTTGACGTCAGTAAAGAGGTTAATCAGAATGGAACAAGTCAACTCATTAGCCGGCAGTCCTAATTAGGCCTGCTAATCTCAACGTTCATGTAAAATTATTGTAGAATAGTTGAATTTACGCAACGCACATTAATTTACGTCAAAGTACACATATTTTTCAGTGACGCTTGGCTTTGAGAGATAGTTTTTATGGGATCCGCACGTCGCGCCCCCTGCATGAAAAACTGCCTATAAGGTCTATTTGAATAGAAAAATGCACGGGCTGCATAGCGGTCGCCAAACGAATCTGCTCTTTATGAGTTTTCGGTGGAGCCTGTAATTTTTCAACGGCGCGTCGACTCTAAAAACACGTCGATAAAGCCGAGTTTGCAGCATAAAACTGCGCCGAGTACGTCCTTAGTGATTTTACAGTTGGGTTTGGGATTCTGGAGCCATTTTGCTCAAGCGAGATCGATCCCAGAAAGGGAGGGACTGAATGCCGCGCATGCATGCCGTTTTATCTCTTTTTGTCTTACGCTCTCGCTTCTACACCCACAATGAATCGACTTCACGACTCTTACTTTCTGCCGCTCTCTTTTCCACCGTTGTTTCCTACCCTTTCTAACCTACACTCTTCTCTTGTTGCGGAGCAATGTGCCGGTCGAAGGTTGCGTTGATGTTCTCTGAAGCCCTTTAAATACAGAATTTGTGGTATGAAAATATTAAAAAGTGTTTATAAATAGTACTTTTAACATCGTAATAATATTTAGGATACATTGTATTTAAAATTTACGTCAAGAACAAAAGGCAATAAACATAGAAATAACTGCATATTTTTTAAGAAAAAGCGAATATACTTTGTGTGAGTTTTTATTTAATTTAAGGAAAACTGCTAATTTTGAGAAATATATTACGGAGTGTATCTTTCTTAAAAATAAAATAAGATAGTCACTGATAAATCAATAAGCATTTTTTAAACTTTTTTTTTATCCTAACAGATAAAAAACGTTAATTTGGTGGCATTAAAGGGTCTTATTTAATATCTGCAGCGAAGGAATACATGGTTTAAAAAGGCCTTCACGGGGTTGATTAAAAGAATTTAGTGTTGTTACTTGTTTGAACATCCATTTTTTCTTTAGTGGCGCCCAACGCAAGGTCTTCGATCAAGCTCGGGCTCCTATGGCAAAAAATATACGGTCTTCGCTGCCTTTTCAGCTAAAATATTATAATTATTATATTTTTTTTATTATTTGTTTTTGTATCTGTATTATTTTATTTTATAAAAACTAAAGATAATTTTGGTAAGCAAGTTTGGGGCCTCCTCCAGCGCCATGCCCATTGTTGCATGTAAGTGCCCCAGGGCTCAGTGCTGGCACCCACGCTGTTTCTTCTACACATTAACGATCTTCTCTCTTCCACAATCAATCCCATCCATAGTTTTGCTGACGATAGTACCCTCCACTCTAGTATTCAATTTCTTAAGCCACCGTGTAATTCTGATTTTGAAAACAAGCGCAGGTCAATGCAGATATCTCTTTCACAAGACCTCAAACTTATCTTGGATTGGGGCGCCAAAAATCGTGTTCAGTTTAATGCCTCAAAAACACAGTCATGTTCGCTGTCGCGAAAAAAGTCTGCGAATGCTCATCCCTTACATATGAGCGGCCAAGTTCGGCAGAACAAAGAGTCGTTTAATCTAGTCGGCGTTACTTTTGAGAATAACCTCAACTGGCACAAACACATTTCATCCATAGCTTCGGCAGCTTCAAAAAAGATTGGATTCCTCTTTCGAGCCAGAAAATATTTCTCTTCTTCCAATCTGTACACTCTGTATGTATCCCAAATCAGACCCTCTTTGGAATATTGTTCTCAAGTCTGGGGAATGGCGTCCCCTACAACACTTAGCCTTCTGGACTCCATTCAAAAAAGAGCTGTTCGTCTTATTAATGATCCAACGCTCACAGAAAGGCTTCCTCTTCTTGCCCATCGTCGAGCTGTAGGGGATCTGTCGCTCTTCTATAGGTATTTTCACGGCTTCTGCTCAGAGGAATTGGCCAGTATTATTCCTTCTCTGGCAGCTCCCAACAGAGCAACACGTAGTGCAACTTTTATGCATCCTTTTACAGTTCAGTTAGAGAGGCCCCGAACTTCCCGCTTTCTTCGTTCCTTTATTCCTAGAGTGTCAAGACTATGGAACCTGCTGCCCGCAGAAGTTTTTCCTTCTCCTCCCAATCTCCAAAAATTTAAGTCCCGTGTGAACAAACTCCCTCTTACCACACTGAAGACACCCACGGTGCGTTAGTACTTAGGCATCAGCCTCCGTGGACTGTCCCAAGATAAAAAAAAAAGTGTGGCTGTAGTAAGTTTTGAATTCTGTTAAATCGGCTTTTGTTGAATAAGAAATATTAAAAAGCTAATTAAAAAGCAACGTATAAAATTCATTGCAGTCTACTTGCCGAATTTGTATACCTATATAAGTAAAAAAATATTTTTTTCTACGACTGCTGTGCAAACACCAATAAGCACGCAAGAAACAAGGCCTAAAAATAACTAATTTCATACACCTGTGTGAAATTTATTCGCAAGATTTAAATTGTGTGAAAAATATGGCCTACTTAATATTTTATTCATACATCGATATCTCCGTTTTAAAAGGAGGCTTTGAAGCGCCAACAAACGTTCAGTAAATCTGGATCGAGGGCCGATGTTTTTTGATTGCCGTGCTACATTTTTTCGTTTTTAATTTTTTATTCAAATAACGCATAATTTTCATTTAACGTTGTGTAAATAAATAATTAACTTTAATGGTTCGTCGAACTACCAAAATATTGCAGTCGTAGAAAAAGTATATTGTACAACCCATTTTTTTGTATTTTTTACACTAATGTGACCTATGGAACTAGCCTGCATTAAACTGTTAAAAATTATATTTTTAAAACTTGCCCTTAAACAATATTCTTAAGATCTTCTAAAACAACTGATTTAAAAAATTGGTTTTCGTTTCTTGATTTTTTTTTACAAATGTGAAATAAAGACAACTTAAAAACTTTTGAATGTAGGAATCAGATTTTTCTTACCCAAGTCATTTAATTAAAAAAATCCATGTAGCGAAAACTTTTTGACGGACAGTTCCCAAAAAAAAAACTCATCCAAAATTTTAATTAATATTAAATGTTTATTTTCTGAACAATGCAATTTTAAGGGGTTGGGTGGGGGCTAAATGCTAAAACATTGTTTTTTTTTCGTGTTTTCTTAAAGCTAAAAATTTCAAGAATATACTCCCAAAATTTGAAGTGGATCAGAGCAAAACTCCCGAAGCTATTGACCAATTAGTTTCCCTTTTTTTTAAAAAGTCTTCCCTTAGCAAAAATATTAAAACTTTAAAAGCGTTTACCTTGAAACTACTTTTTAAAAGACCGTCATCACTACTATTTAAAAACTACATTACCGATTAATTTCAAACTTGGTAAACATTTTCTTCATGTAATATACCTCCTCCCCCCTTGTTTCGGTTTGGTTTTTTTTTACTTTAAGGGGTTTTTTACCCCTGAACTGGCAAAAGTTTTGTAAAAATTTGCAGTTTTCACTTTGAATGACAACCAAAAATTTTAAAATAAAAAAAGAATAAATTGGAAAACGTTGGGGGAAGATTTTAATGATACTTCGACTAAATTCTAATGAATTTTAATTTCCAATAATTTTCAGCTAAGATATAGTGATTACCGCAAATCGTCTATTTTCAAAGACGCCCTGAAAAAGCTCCGTCACCGGCTTGTTAATTAATTATTTTTTTCAAAAAAATTAGAGAATGTTGTTGATAACATACTTAATTAATGTACAGAAGGTTTAAATAAATTTGCTTAAGTCATATTGCTAAAAAAATTCATTAAGAAAGTATTTTTACCTCACAATTTAGCCTTTTCTCCCCCCCTCATTAAGGACTGTTGTGTAGTTATTTTGAGTTGACACTTTCGTTTTATTATTTTTTAAATACTGAATTGTTGACATATACGTATTTTATGAAATTAGTAATTATATCTATCCTATTCTTGCATCAGGTGCTGTGGAAACATTGTTTACTAATAAAGCCAAGACGTTGTACGGTGTAAATGTGTCATTCTAATTGGTATTGATTTATCATTGCGACAAAGCAAAGAAAAATTCTATAAATTTTGTTTTTATAAGAAACTGTTTAATATTAAACTTGTTTTAAACCTGATTGCCTTTTAGAGATACTCCGTTATCACGAGCTTCTTGATAGTGTTGACACATAAACGCTTTATTATGCAGGGACTTGGCTAAAAAATTACATTTTTATGTAATAATTTAGGGTCTTTTTTAATACGTCCCCGCATTTTTACGTCTAAATATAATTGGGGAAAATAAAAGCCGCTTTGCTAACCAACACTAACCATGACCGACTAGAACTTAGGGTTTTTGAGTTTGTCAAAATTATTTGTGGAAGTTATAAATAAAATTATAAGAAAGTATTAAAAAAAACCCGGGGGAATATATAATGACACTTTTAAATAAAATTATAACTTCTACCATATCAAAAATGATAAAAATTTTGTTAATAACTTCTATGTAGGGATAATTTAGACAAATTCAAAAGCCCTAAGTTCTAGTCGGTCATGGTTACTTCTGATTAGCAAAGCAGCTTTCTATTTTCTCCAATTATATATCAAAGTTAAAAATGCGGAGACGTATTAGAAAAGACTCATAATTTTTCTTTTTTTACATTAAATGCATTATTTAGAAAAAGCCTACTTTGTAAATAACTCGCCAAGTCTCTGTATAATAAAGCATGTTTTATGTGTCAACACTGTCAAGAAGCTCGTGATCACGGAGTATCTCTAGACGCGAGTATAAAGTTAAAGTTTTAAAAATATTTGCTAAGAAATAAGACTAATATTGCACATCTTAATGAAAATCTTAAAGCCAAAAAATTATCAAGTTACAAAATATTACAAGTTTAAAAATCAGATATTAAACCAAATAATGTTTTGTCATGTTACAACGAATACTTTATGTCACCAATAATCCTCAAAGCAGCGTTGGTAAATTTTCTCTCTCCCTCGACCTCATCTTTCATTCTCCATCAGGACCGCGTTGTTATCCTCTTTGTTTGCCGGTCATTAATACAAAACTGTCCCTCTTGTGCATAGACTTCCTTGCCCCCGCCATCCCGCACCGGACGACTATCTCTCTTGTTTTAAGGGCTTTTTATGTAAATGCCCTTATACCGTCCTTGTCGGTCGTTTCGGCTCTGGGGCTTAGAGCAACAATATAGGTTTTGCCTTTATTCGTCTATGCCGCGTCTATGAGTGAAAATTTTAGACTTGGAAAATGTTGTAGATACAAAGTTTTAATTTCCCTACAGGTTTTATGATGTGTGTGGCTTTGTGGTTAATAAAAAATATTTAAACATGTTTTGTATGCAATATTTGTTAAACTTAGAGAACACAATGTTAGATTATTAAAATTAAAGTAGAAAAATAAAATTATTTTTTATTTTAAACTATTGGCTAACCATTTAGAGTTATAAAAATTTCGCTATTTTAACTGGTGTTATCGCAAAAAGAAATATGAAGGTAACCTAGAATATTGTGTTAAACTAAAAGATTAATTGGAAATTAAAAAAATAATATTCGGTTTAACCAAAATATACAAAAACCTTAAAATAGTTTTAAAATTTTGGAATATAAAAAAGTTTTTAAAAACATCTTATAGGACCTTACACAGAGAAAAACGGTTAGTTTCAATAATTATTACACATTTTCTTTAATTAAGAAAAAAAGTTTGTATAAAGGCCATTTGAGTTTGGAATACATAAAATGATTTAATTTAAATAATGCTGTAATAATAGTTTATAAGTAGCTTAAAATAAAATGTATGTCCCATACTAATTGTTAACTTATAAACAAAACACGAAAATAATATATTAATAACCAGTATATTGTTCTGCTAAGTAATTCATCTTTTTGTTACACTATTATTGATTAATGATATTGATATATGAAAAGTTGGGTCATGTTTGGAAACAGCCCTGTGTGTAAATATGATTAAGAGAGATCTTACTTTCATTGCCGTCTGTAAGATGCTAATGGGTTTAAATGAGAGGCAGAGCTAGTACAGCGTTAAGTTGATTAAAGTGGTAGGACAGAGAACTGGACAGTTACGAAGAAATAAAAATGAAGTTTTAGAATAACATAAGGAAGTTAATTTTTATAATGATCTAACAGGGATGGACCGAATGGAAAATAGGTGTTGTGTTAATAGTTTAAAGTGTATATCGTTTTGCTTAGGATTTAAATATCAGATATGTTTAAAGTTGTTTATATAAGCTGTAACAAATATATCAGAAAATTGTTTTTTAGTTTGTTATGTAGAATTTGGGATTTACAACTGAATTATCACTTAAGGAAAATCTTGAAACCCGTTTTTTTGCTGTCTTGATAGACAACGAAAAGCTGTTGTTATTTTTAAGATTTTTAATTTCAAAATATTTATTTTTAACCTTAAAGTGATTTGATATTATTTTGACTATTTATTCCAAAAATTGCAAATAAAAAGCGGTATATATTAACGTTAAAAACTAAACAATTTTATAAGCCATCATTACTGATTACAACAAAAAAAGCAGTTTTTATGAAAAGTTCAAAAATTATCTTTGTATTCAACTAGTCGGTCGAGTCTACCTTCACATTATATTATATAAAATTAACACAAAATTTAATACTATGTAAAAGTAACGTAACCATTTCCTTTTCTTAAATCAAAAAATGGGTATTTAGGTATAGCTAGTATGTTAACTTAAGTTTTATACTGAGCGGTATTGCTGTATTTTTAGTAAAAAAATTTAACCATTAAGAATATTATTAATTATTTTACCCGCTCAATAAATTTAAGTATATACCTAATAAATTTACTAACATAATTAATAATTTCCTCATAAATCAAGCTGAAATTTAACTGCCTTTTTTTAAAAAGTGTAGTTATAGCCCAGCAGACAACAGTCATCCTAAAACTGGACCAAGTTCAGAAAATGGCTTGTTTCAACATCACTGGAGCCATGAGAACAACACCAAGTAGGGCCATGGAAGTAATCCTAAACATCATACCCCTTAACATATTCGTCAAGGAGGTTTGTTGTGACGGTTATACTGCGCCTCCGCACTGTTGGTATAATGCGCAATGTAGGAGTTGACGCACAGAGTCGTCGCTTGTGGATTGAGGCGATAGGTTCGCTTTTACTACTGTAGGCAAAAGTCGACTCTATTATGCAATGTTTTGTTTTTAACAAACCCTACAAAATCGACATTAAGGAAGAATCGAACACAAAAGTGGCAGGTGTAATCAACATCTAGACAGACGGTTCGAAAACAAAAGAAGGTACATGATGTGGAATTTATTCTAGATCTCTAAACTTAAACATCAAATGGGCTATGGGTGAGTTGCCAAGTGTGCTCCAAACTGAGCTCACAGGCATAACCATAGCTGCAAAAGAAATAATCAGTAGAAACATCACTGATAAGGTCGTGCTTAACCATACGGATCGCAGACAGACACTACTAGCCCTGAGGAGACCGCGCTACACCGCGGGTTTGGTACTAGAAAGTCACTTTGCCCTTGCGGATGCTTCCAGCAGAAATGTGGTCATCCTCTGCTGGATCAAAGGACATGCTCACTCCAAAGGCAACCGCATTGCTGACTCGTTGGCCAAGAAGGCTGCCGGAACAAAGCCTTTTGGACCCGAGCCTTTCGTAGGTCTGACAGGGTCTGCGATGAAGGACCTAATCAAAAGACACTCTCATCAGCAGTTTACAAGACGATGGCGTGAAACAGTACACTGTAACTTCTCCAGGGAGTCACTAAATTATCCTGACAGATATACAACTAAACATTATTTGGCAATGCCTAGGCAAACCTTCGCCTATTCACGGGCTTTCTTACTGGACATTGTCGATTACGAAAGCACATTTTTTGACACGCCTCTGTGTAGAGGTTGTGAACAGGGAGACGAGACGGTGGAGCACATCCTTTCTGACTGCCCTGCACTCTCGTCCAAGAGAAGATCCATGCTGGGCGGGTATTGGCTTTCCTTGGCCGACATTAAGAAGATTCCCCTCGGCGATGTTGTCACCTACTTTAAATCAGTAGGATGGGCGGCATACTGAGTGAGGAATCCCCTTTAGGGGAAGCAAACAGGCCCACTGAGGCCTAGGTGCCGTGATATCTATCACCCTCCTCATTTTCAAATTCAGCATATCTCATTAAAAAATGTACCACGTCTAGATATTTTTAAATATTTGTGCTTAACCTAGCCTAAGCTTAATCAATATTACGTAATTTTAAATATTTATTGTAAAAAACTGCTTTTTTACTTTAAATACCTAACAACCCCAATTTATAACAAAACACCATTTTATTTTATTGCCGTAGTGCACTATAAACAAACATTATTAACGCCCTGCTCGCAGCTTCATTCCACAAAACTACCGACAAAACTGTAATGAGTTTCATCTTTTAAATATTAAAACTTTAATCAGTCCAATACGCCACTGCCTTTTGATCTCGCATATTGCGTTCCAGTGGTGCCTCATATCAACACATGATAAATATTGGGAAAGGCAAGAGATAAATAACCAGTTCGATATTTTTGCTAGCTACAGTAAATCTAAATCCCGTTACAAATTTTAAAATACAGTCTGCTGTAGATAGAATATTGTATGTGTTAACTAAGCCAACCTATTTATTGACAAATATCAAGATAAATAATAATAATAATAATAATAAAAACAATAATATTGCCGCAGCACGTAGTATTTTGACGAAACATAAAAAGACTCGATCTATCTCGAACCTTACGTTTGGGTTTTTGAAATCTGCTGAGCTTTAGTCTGAGACCGATGGTTTCTTACGAGCATGCCAAGATGGGGTGATATACACATTGGTATACCGAAGTCAGTTTTATAAAATTGCTGATACTGCTTGTCGAGCCTGTCGACAGCAACCCAAAATCCTCAGCCACTTATTGTCAGCTTGTCCAGTGCATGCTGTCAGTGGTTACATCCACCGTCATAACAATGCGCTTCGGGTATTTTACTATTACCTTAGACATTACTATGGCAGCGATGAAACAGCAATTCTGCCATTTGCTCCCGGCAATATCCAGACAGTAGTGTCGCATTTATTGGAATTATGCGTCCCCAACAACGCATCAAGATAAGGGCCAATAAACCCGATATCGTTTCCGTTGATAAAACGAATAACTGTATGTATGTGATTGAGTTTTTCGCCCCAGCGGAAACTAACATCGGTATAAAGAAACAGAAGAAACGAGCCAAATATCAAGATCTTCTGGGCGAATTTCGGAGGCTCTTTTCGGAGTATAACGTACGATTAGTTGTCCTGATTGTCGGCGTTTTGAGGGGCATTTCAACTAGTGATGAAAATACAGATCCTTAAGTCCCTTCGTTTACTGAAGCAAATGAATTTGGCGGAAGATCACTAACCGAGCGGACCCAAGAAGTGGTCTTCGATATGGATGGCCTTCCACATGAGGCCCTATGAGACTAGGAGGTCAAAGCCATGGGATACGTCATGTCGGATCTTTATGCATATTAATAATAATAATACCTTGATTTAACAAGAAAAAGATTGTCTAATATGCCGGAAGGTGGATTTACGTAATTTATAATATTTTATTGTTTTAAAATTATAAAAAACAGTATAATGTGATATTAGTTATAATAAATGGAAAATAACTAATTCTAGTAAAAAATGTGTTAATGTGTTTCACATACGTATTGTAATAAGATATTTTGAGAAATGTGTACCAGAAAAATCTTAAGTAAGTTAAGATAAAAAACGAATACATTTTTTAACCTAAAGAAAATAAATAAAAGTTACACAGTATTCAGTAGTTCATTAAAAAAACTTTGACATCTGGTTTCATTTATGAGCATGTCTCAAATTGATATGACGCATAAAGCAAATGACGAACTAAACTTAATTGTTTTTTATAGTAACTGGTCTTTAATTTAAAAAGTTTATAATCAGGTTTTTGAAATACGGATGAATAAAAGTAAGTAACAAGAGGATTTATGTATATTATAAGTGCAGAATAAAAGTTAATGAATAATTATACAGGCTTATGTGCTCTTTTTAAATTTAGACCTAGAGGGTAATACGATATTTCAAAATTAAATTAAAATTACCTCGATAATAATATATTTAGGTGTAGGCAATGCTTATGGTAATATCAGATTTAGAGTACACCATTTAAAAAAATGAAGAAAATTACGAAACAAAACAAATAATTTTTTAAAAACAACATAAAAACAAGTTATAATCATATCAGAAGGTTACCGATGTTAAAAGAAGTATGAATACAATTTTCTATCCTCTAATATGTACAGTATAGAGAAGGCGAAGCGTTTTTATCATGAAAGTGGCCTTAGTCTTAAAACACCAATCTTAAAATAATATAAATATTTCAAAATAATTTTGTATCATGCACTTAAACTTTTTCTATAACATTTTTATTTAAGGTTTTTTATAGATCACGTAATCAAGAAGATATCGTACTTTGTTACACTTATAGCTGAGTGTTAAAAAAATCATTGAAATATTTTAAAAAATTATTGGAATTGGTAAAAACCCGTAGTATTACTTTAATTTTTGATTCTTTTTGCTATAAAAATAATGCAACTTGTTTTTTTCCCTGCTTTTCTTATGGAACATGAGAACTAAAAAGACCATTTTTATATAATATTCTTTAACTCTTTAAATTACCACCATAAAATAGATCTTTTAAAACAAAAAAATATTTTCTTTTTAGTAGTATACTGTATCTTGTGTAAAAAAAAGTAACCCGTTTTGTTTTTACGTAGGTGAAATAAGGATATAAATGGAAAATATTTAATTTATGGAATTCTTACGAAAACTAGAGTATTATTAAAAAATGATATATTAATAGGATTTCCAAAGTTTAAAAATTACCATTGCGTTTTTTTTTGCTGACTTTTAATAGATATTTACGATATAAGTGTTAAAAGTACAATTTTAAGGCTCGATTCGCTCATTCTGCAACTCACAGGAGTCCCTTAAAACGTCCTTTTTACCGAATATTATACAATATTTTTTCTACAAACGCAATAGGGCAGTTAAAAATTAAATCATTCAAAAAGTGGAAGATATAGTTTCACATAGCATCGTATATAAAAATAATTGAAGTTAGCATTTATTAATGAATTCTAACAACCGTTGTTGATGCTGGTTGGTTAAGGCATGTTTACTTCAAATTTGATACTGTGTCAGTTTTATATCGTTTAGTTTTTACTTAAAATCAACTTGAAGTGAAAGGAAATGTAGGAGAAAGTATTGGTTGCATCGATCCATTTAAAGAGATAGATGAAGCGGCCATCGCTGGATTTACTGCCCAGGAAATCTAATTGTACAATTAATATAAATATTACTAAATAATTAAATGTTAATGTTACCTTTTAAAATTTGACATTTCACTTTTAACACTAGTGCCTTAAAAGGTTACTTTAGGGCAATAGTGCTTTAAAGTAACATTTTTAAGGTATTTAGATAGTGTTAAAAATTGAATTTTTAACACGTTTGTAGAAAAATCACTTTTTATTTGAATGTAATTCAATGTAATAGTTTTATTTTAAAGTTTAAATTGTAACGAAAGTTAAAAAGTTCCTCAGCCATTGACCCTGGCTCCACAGCCAATGATATTGATGTTTCACAAACTACAAATATAATCAGTTTTTAGCGTTCGGTGTGTACAAAAAAGGTGATTTTTGCCCTGGGACAAGGTAAGTGTTAACACATCAATAATATCCTCCAATGTTAGCGGCAAAATTTATGGTTCGAACGTCACGGTAAAATGGAAAATAAAAAAGAAACACCATTACAGAGCTTTGTCTATATTAGCGGATTTGGTGGATTGAATTTTTATAATAGAAGCCAAATTTTAGCAGAATGGGTAGTTAGTTACTTTAGAAATATTTTTGTTATGTAATACGCTCTATGATACAATAAGTATTGTAATGTGCTTATTTTATTGTAAAAAGTTATCTAAATGTTATGTAAAATTTGTATTATAAAAGTTCCTAAAATAGCAAAAGGTTTAATTAATAACACAATTATAACTGTTTTAATAAGCAAAGAGATAATAGAACTGGAGGTAGCCTTTGATTTAAAAACAAAATGCCGCATTTCTATGTAAAAATTTAAACAGACCTTTGTATATCAAATAAAAAATATTTAACGTTTCCTTGAAAGTGATAGAAAATGTTATGGTTTCAATAACACTAAAATCTTGGACTTTCTTTATTTGTTAATTGTTACACAACGTTTCGGTAAGTGATGTATCTCCAACCGTTTGCAAGTGATAACTTGTTATTATTGTTGTGTTATCACTTAAACACGGTTGGAGATATATCACTAACCGAAACGTTGTGTAACAATTAACAAATAAAGAGAAAGAAAATTTAAAATTTAAGTGTTATTGATTTTACGTGTTATTACGGAAAAGACCACCATTAATTTGGCAGTTTAGTTTTGGTATTGAAACAATACATTTTTTCTTAATTGTATTTCTTTCTGAATATCCTTTTTTATTGAAAATATTTTAGTAAACTAAATGTTTGTATGGGTGTTTTAAGTTGCCTATACTATAGTCTTTTAATAATAAAAAATCATGCAGTAATAAGGGCTATTAATTGATGATTTTGTATAAGTTTATAATACTCAAAAATAAACGATCGCCGAAAATAGTATACATATTACGTATCAAGTATAAAAAAGTGGAATTTCACTTAACAAGTATGGTTCGTTTGAATCGAGCAAAGCGAGGATTTAAATACCATACGAGTTAAGTAAAATCACTTTTCTGACGAGGTGCGTATACTTTTTTTCGCATTTTGTAGCTAATTGCCTACTTTGCATTTTATATTAAAACTAGTTTATAATAATAGTTACTGAGAAAATTTTAAAAACGTAGTATTCTGACGTCTCAGTAACTATCAATCTAAACCCAAACAAGATGATGTTTTTTGTAATTAATAACAGTTGACAGCATCCATTTTCCAACTTACACAATTGCTTTTTTAATATTTATAGTTACACAGTTTAAAATAATTATTTTTCTTTCTTGTTAATTTGTGTTTTTATGAAGTAATGATATCTATGCTGTAATGGTTGATTTGCTGTAAAATGGTCTATTACTGTATGATTTTGGGATCTGTAATGTGGAGCATTACTGTACGAAATGCGAAAAAAGTAGTAATAAACGTTGGACTTCGACAGAATATTGACTTTTTGTGTCTTTGCATTTCAGGTATTTATTGTTATCTTTAACTATTTTCTAGTTCAAAAAGAAACGACTAAATAAGGTTTCCTATTAAAAAATTGGTAACTTTAGGTTGTATCTCTTTTATTTCAACTTAAGTAATTTTCTTAATTGTTTGGGAAAAAAACAAGATTCAAGATTAATTTTTCTTTGGTAATTGTCTCGAAAGTTGCCTCTTCTCCGATTTTGACCAAATTTGGCATACGAGGGTTTTTTGGGGTGCTGATTACGAATCTAAAAAAAATATTTTTCGGTAACGTTTCGTTTTCGAGATATTCATTATCAAAGTTGAAAATCAAACTAACCTCATTTTTACTATATTCCCACTTCTTTTTGTACACAATTCTTGATTTTTACACTAAAGTGGCACACAATATTTTATAAAACCTTGTATTTTTATTTATTTTACACCTTTTTACCATTAAGTTGCGAACTTTCAAGTTCAAAGGCAGAAGCCATATTTGCTGATAACATCCCTAGCGTATACATGGTTGCGGCCACGTTGCGGCGTATAAAAGTGGAGGTATGCAATAAAATGGAAAAAAGGTGTAAAATAAATATAAAAAGAAGTTTCTAAAAGGTGTTTGTGAAATATTGTGTTCCAGTTTTTTGTACAAATCAAGAATTCTGTACAAAAAGAAGAAGAAATAGTGTAAATAAGGTTAGTTTGATTTTCAACTATAATGATGAATACTTCAAAAACGAAATATGGCCGAAAAAATATTTTTTCAGATTCGTAATCAGCGCTCCAAAAACCCCCATATACCATATTTGGTCAAAATCGGAGAGGAGGCAACTTTTGAGACCATTACCTTTTCTTTAATGTGAGGAGAGCCACAAATATGTGCAGTCCTCGTTCAATGAGATATTGATATTTTGATAAAATACCAAACAACATAAAATTATATCATTAAAACTTTTAAAATCTTCTAAAATAACCCCAATTTTACAGCGAAATTAAAATAATTTAAATTATTGTAAACATTAAATTTAGTTTTATTTTTTTGTACATTTTGTAACGTAAACGTTTACACGTTTTTTACCGAAACGTTAATACCTTTTAATTTTTTAAAAGTTTTTAAAAGTGATGTTTAGGCAATAAAAAAGCAATCGAATGTCCGGGCATAACTCAGAATAATTTCAGGCAGTTGTGATAAATTTTATATCAGACAAACTACGGCTGGTGGCGGCATATTAAAAGTAAAAGCATAAAAATTATTTTAATAAAGGTTTAAACATTTTTTTTGTAAAATATATAATTTCGAGAAAACTTTTAAGATATAGAAACATAAAAAAACTTTAAGTGGAATTAAAAAATACTGCTCTGTTTGTAAATAACAGTATTTTTTAAACCGTAAAAATCAACAAATAATATTTAAAAACCAAATTTTGTATTTAATTTACAAATAATTTAACGTTCTAATGGAAAACTATTCCAAAACGAAATAGACAAACATCGAAATCAGACGCAGCAAAATTTAACACCCTCAATGTTACTATACTTGTACAAAATGGATGCCGCGTCGTGGCCGTCGCGACGGAGGTTAAGGCAAAGCAGTCGCTGATCAATAATGAACATGTCGGACTCGCCATCAACAACACTCGTTCGAGATATTTGCCCTCAGAGGGTTTGTGTGTCACAGGGGCGCCGATATTATGGGGGTGATACCGAAATTGTAAATTTGATTGATCAAGATTTTGAAATGCTTTTAATTAATTTATTTGTTTGTCGTTTTTATGTGACATAATTTGATTATATAATAAATATACAAAATTAAATTATGTCAAATCTATAATCTTAAAAACTGTTTCTGTAGTTTAGGGAATGGTATTACTATGGCACAGAGTCGCGGACTAAATAGGGCCAGATTTGTCGCTTTCTTCGCATTTAATAGTAGAATAGCCATCTTGTTATTTTTTTTAATAAAGTCTAATAGAATGCCAAAAAAACTGATTTAAATTAAAACTAAGGAGATACAATAGTAAACTACAAACAACTAAATTTTCATAATGGAACACCTTATTTGTTGGTTTGTTTTTAAAAGCATCTTATTTTTTTCGATATGTTTTAATAAAAATGAGTTTGTATTTATTTTTAGTAACAGCAAAACTATTTAAAATATATGTTTTACTTTTACGAATATCTATTAAAAGTAAAAATAAACTCTTGTCTTTCACAGATGGTGAGTTTTTGTTATTTTGCAATTTAGGTAGTTATTGTTGTCTTTTTGATTTTTGAATTTTAATCGTAAATTTCTTATATCTATAATTTAATTCTGTTGTTACTAAAAATGGATACAAAATCCTTTTTACTAAAACGAGTAAAAAAAAATGAGACCGAAAAATGTTAATTTTATGGTGCACCTCTTTTGTTTTAATTTAAATCACCTTCTTAAATGTTTTTATAGGACCTCAAAAAAGTTTCAATATGGCTTTTTTATAAAATAAAAGTCGCGAATATTGCCCTGGGATAATCCTGTAAAATATCTCCTTTAAGGAAACTAGGAGGATTGCTTTTGTAAAAGAATTACATACCTACACGCATTTTTTATATAGGTTACCTATTTTCTTTTAAGTATGTAATTAATATTTATAAAATTAATAATATACTTTTTTAATGTGCTTTACTATTTATTTTTTTCAATAAAAACATTGCATCATTCATTTTTAATTCATTATAAGAAAAATCAAATGTTATTTAAACTTTTTAGTAGCTTTCTCCTTCTTGGCAAAACCATAATGTTACAATACATTACATACATATAATCCAGAAAACGAAGCAAAAAAGTGCAAAACCTGTCAATTTTTTAAATGCATAGATTTGCATAAAAATTTGGGATTAAGCTTAAATTACCCTCCTCTTTAAAATTTATATTATGCCGATAAGCAATTTTTTTTTTAGGGTGAAAACTACTCTTTATTGCTAAACCCATAAAACTATACATGAATGCTTAAGTTGAGTAAAATTTGACTGAAATATGTTAAAAAAGCAGTATTTTATTTCTCTGAAATGTTACTTGAAATATTTCAGCCCTTAAAAATAAACCCTTATTATGAAAAAAATATTTACCCTAAAAAATTATTATATTATCACAGTGTTTTGCATGAAAATTTGGGATTGAGCTTAATTTACCCTCCTCTTTAAAATCTCCATTATGCTGAAGGTCGCTTTTTAGTTTTTAGGGATATAAAGTACCCTTTATTGCAAACACTTTTAACACTTTCATACTAAAGCTTAAGTCACATAATATTAGGCTCATATAAATTGAAAAATAAGTATTTAATTCTTTAAAACATTATTTATTATATTTCAACCCTTGAAAATTAACCCTTATTATTACTTAATAAAAAATATGTTTACCCTAAAAAAATTACCATATTGTCACAGAGTTGAAATTAAAAAATGTAACTGCTCGAAAGTATTACTGATTTAATTTTGTAAATTTTTAAACCATTATGCTGGTTTTTTTTAAGAGCTATAAGGTCTTATATATTAAAACTGTTTAAAACCCTTATTTTCTTAAAGGGGTGAGATTAAAGAGCTGAAACAAGGTAGTGGTCGTCTATACACACGCGTTTTACACGTTTATATCTCACTTAATTTTCGTCATACAGTAAATTAAAAAAAGCAAAATGTTTGTAATTTAAAAAGCTACAATTTGATACCCAATAATTTTTACGTATTTCTCTTAGTTTTCGAGTTATTTTCAAGAAAAGGTCATTTTTTATTAAAATTCTGAATTTTGATTTTCACTTGCAGCTCCATTTTTTTAAAGATTAATGAATTTAAATCGGTTAAAATTTTAAAATGTATTTATGATACATTGATAAAGAGAACTGAAAAAGGGCTACGAGTCATTTTAATTAGTGTGGTAATTAAGGGGTTGTTTGTAAAGATTTTTGCACTCAAAAGATTTTGGTCTAACCCTATTTTAATCATAACTCACTTAGCTTTTTTGATACATACCTTTTACAAAAAAAAAGAAAGATCTCTGCTAATGCTTTAAACAGTTATTATTAGTTTTCCTTGAAAAATTCTTAGATTTTGCGTTATTTGCCTTTGAAACTCTGATATTTTGTGTTTGATAAATAACAGCTAACTTTTAACAAAACCACAACTTGGTTTGTATTGGTCCCACAGCAATTACAAGAAAAACCATTTTATTTGTTTTCTTAAAAGCTACAGTTTTGTTATTTACAGTTATTTTAATAAAATGCATATTTATCGAGTTCTTTGCAAAAAAACGAATAAAAACTTTGATTTTATCGACGAAAAACTCCGACTTTCGATTGCGAATAACTCGAAAAGTCTGCATTTTACAAAAAAATGCATTAAACATTTTTTGCTAAAAAACCACTTTTCTATCGATTCCTATTAGCCAAAATATAAAAAAATGTCCTCCCCGAGATGGTTTGGCAACCAACCACAAAGTAAAGGCACCCTTCGGTATGGTATAAATTTTGATTCTTGGACTATTCCCTACCTACTGTCAAAATTTCAAGTCATTACATCAAATGGTTCGTTTCCTGAACTATAAGTGATCCAATGAAGTCAAATGTAAATATATATTTTTGTTACAAAAATTATTCCATACTATTCGAAACAAGTTAATTTTTTTTATGAATCGCTAATAAATATTTTCCGGTTTTATTTTAGTAAGGTTTGTTTTACATAATATAAAATTTTATTAGAGAAAAAAACTAGTAACTTTAGGTACTATGATAAATGTGCGGCACTGATGTATTCCCCACATTTGTTTACTCAAACGCCTCGCACTACCGAGGAATTATTATTGATGCCCTTTAGCGTAAACCTAATTTAGTTTTAGTCAGATAGATAATTGGAATTAGATTTTACGGTTGAAAGAATAAAGAGAGCTAAAAGTATTTGTAAGGTAGTTTAATGAAAGGAAATTAATTAACTTGTTTTTAGTATCCTGTTTTTATTACCCAGCTGAAGGCTAAATTTATTTAATTGGGTTAATTTAAAACACACTGGATTTTTGACTCTGGCATAATAGGTCTGCTTGTTATTCAGAAAAAGTGTACACTAGTTTACACTTTTTTACATAAAGCGCACTTATTGAAGGTGTATATTAGGACTATGTAGGTGGAAAAAGTGTAAAATGGTGTAAAATATTTCTGAATAACAAACAGTGCTAATCTCTGCAAACAGTAGATAGTGGCGCAGCCAGGATTGGGTTCTAGGGGGAGGAAGAAAAATAGTATATAAAAAAGCATTTAAGTGGGGCAATTATGTAACTTCTAATTATGTTTTTTTTTTAATTATTGATAATTAGATTTTGGCAATTTGGTAATATATAATAAATTTATACTGTTAAATTATGTTTTTTTTTGTAAGACGTAGGACTTATTTCTTGTCACTTTAAATTTAAAAAAATAATGCATATTTTTTGGTCTTTTAATAGTTGTATTGTATAAAAAACGGTAATTGTCACGAAAGTTGCCTCCTCTCCGATTTTGACCAAATTTGGTTTACGGGGGTTTTTTGGGGCGCTGACGAATCTGAAAAAATATTTTTTTGGCAACGTTTTGTTTCCTAAATATTTAGCATCAAAGTTAAAATTAAACTGAGCTCATTTTCACTATATTCCTTCTTCTTTTTGTACACAATTTTTAATTTTTACCACACCTTTTAAAACCTTGTATTTTTATTTATTATACACCTTTTTTCCATTAAATTTCGAACTTTTAAGTTTAAAGGTAGCGGCCATCTTGGCTTATAAAGTTCCTAGTGTATACATGGTTGCGACCACATTGCGGCGTGTAAAAGTGGAAGTTTGCAATTAAACTGAAGAAAAGGTGTAAAATAAATAAAAAACAGTGCCAATTTAGTGTAAAAATTAAGAATTCTGTGCAAAAAGAAGGAGGAATAGTGTAAATAATGTTAGTTTCATTTATAACTTTGATGATGAATATATCGAAAACGAAAGGATGCCGAAAAATATTTTTTTCAGATTTGTCATCAGCGCTCCGTATACCAAATTTGGTCAAAATCGGGTAAAATTAAACTATATAATATATTATATATATATATATATATATATATATATATATATATATATATATATATATATATTTATATAATATAATATATATATATATATATATATATATATATATATATATATATATATATATATATATATATATATATATATATATATATATATAATAATATTTTATAGTTTTATACAATACAACATTAAAGGACGGCCATGAACTTCCCATTTATTTTTCTAAAGTATGCATGGTAAAAAGAAATCTACAGATAGTGAAAGTGTCAATCATAGTTTGAATTATTAAATATTAATAACAAAACAAAACCTACCATCATATTTTATTTAATCAAAGTAGTAAAACTAAAAGTTGTAGAAAAAAAACAATTTTTTCACCCAGCATTTCTTTTTCAACTTTTTATTAATGGTTTTTATAGAAGGAATTGCACTATTTTTTATTTTGAATTGAGGTCTATATAAAATTTGTTCATTAATTACTAAAAAAAGTTCTTCTAACCATTAAGGCCTTTTTGATGCTAGTTGTTTGTAAGTTTAATTAATTAAATTTACTTTTTTCATAGAGTATTTTAACACCGTTTAATTTTATAAAAGAGTTTTATTTTACCCGGCGTGTAAAATTCTTTATTTTTGGACCTATTTACTATTTATTTTCCCTCTTCTTTTACTCTAGTTTTAATGCTCCTGCCACCCTGACCACTAATACCGATATGATTTTACTGCTTAATTTATCTTGCTTTTTGAATACGTTGTTACTAATTTTCAGGATATGATTTCTTTTTTTTCTTTCGTATCACTGTGAAACTTTTTAGCGAGTAAATTCCTTTTTAAAAAAAACATTTTCTTTTAATGTTTCTTTTTATCCGATAATTCTTACTGTTTACTTAATATTGTAGAATGTGTAATATGGTCCTGTTTTAAATTGTAAAATGGTAATAATTTTATTTTTCAGGATTGTTTTAATTTGTAATTTATAGGGAATCTAAGGCTGGTATTTTCTTGATGTTAAATTTAAGGAGACTATCTACAATTTTTACTCGAATTTTTAATTAATTAAGTAAGTAATTAGTTTAAAAAATATTTTTTTGTGTTATTCTAAATTGGAAAAAATTATTTGGATACCTTTTCCAATAAGAATAAGGTTGTATGCTTATTATAATATAACCTACAATTCCAGAAAACAAGCTTTATAATCTTTTTAGAAAAAATGTATTTAAGGCTTCAGACATTTTTTTTTAAGATAAACATATTTATGCTTTTTTATAGACAAAGATATTTTGAACTAATAACTGTTATATAAAGTATCGTCGTATACATATCGAAAAGAGGTAAAAATCCCAATAATTAAGCACTTTACTTTGCTTAGTATACATTATTATTTATAGAATACCAATGGATATATTTTGGAAGATTTATAATTATCTTTAAAGCTTTTAATATAATTTCACAAAAATATAGATTGGACTGTACCTAACAAAAATTTCAACTCTATTTGGGAATAAATTTCAATATCAAGCTATTCTTTTAAATGCGATAAGAAATTGTATTGGAGATAAACAGAGCATATTTTCCACTTTTATGTAATTTATTTCTTACTGGAAGAAGCAAAAGTTTCTAAGTTTATTTTATTTTAAAAATTAAAAATTTAAATTTGTTTTTTTATTTTTATTTTATTGTGAAAAACCATCAATTTTTAGTGCACAATTTATGGCATATATGTATACCAATATTGGTAACTACCAAATAATAGTGACCATTTAACGGCATTAAAAATTATCATCTGCAATTCACTCTATATGTATAGTCCGCCAATATGGGAAACTAATGTGTTAATTGAGCATTTGCGGACATAATAGACATGCAATTTCCGACTACTACCTATTAGCAAATTAAATTTGCTACCTCGCCTCCGCTTAATATTTGAAACACCTTTAAACCGATTAGGATAAAGACTGGATTAAAGACGATAAAATGAGTATTTTGCCAAATAAAAATATCTTCTAATAATTTTATGGCGTTATTAAAAATAATATTCACTTCTTAAATAGCACACTAAATAATAATAGATTAACCAAAAAGCTTAGGTTTTTTAAGTGGAGACTAGAATATAAATTTATGTACTATTAAAATATTAAGGAACAAAAAAGTTACATCTTATTTCCGAATTTTAAATTTCCAAAACTGAAATACCTCCCAAACAGGAAATACTGAAATCAGCTGACAAATGTAAATAAAATTTTGATAAAATTGTCAAAAACTTTTTCTTTTTAACTGTTGTATCCCTCGAGCGTAAACCTATTAGAGGCAGCCTTGCCCGGTGTAAACCCTTTTACTCTCGCACGTTTGTTCCAATTGGCCGGCGAAAAGGTGACAACGAAATTACTACAGAGTTTTTTATTTCCTTTAATATTCTTTTTAATTTTAGGTTGATTTAGATTAATATATTGCATATTTTTGCATATTTTTTTAAGATAAAATTCTACAAGACATTGCTAATATAAAATTTGTATCATCTTCTATACCTACTTTTGCTGGTTTTTAAGGTAATGACGATTGAAAATGTCCAAACCACGACACATTATTTAGAAAAACAAATAAATGTCAAGCAAATTTAATATATTTAATCTAACTCCTCTTGAAGATTCTATCTGCTAAGGTCATATTAATTCTACTTCCGGATTTACCGGAAGTGCTGCAAAAATTGATAATGTTACTTCATAAAAATTTATAGCTCGCCGTGTATTAAAAATAGGATTTAAATTAGGCGTACCCTTTTAAATATTGTTGTTTATAGGAACATTTATTCTAAACCTAATAATTTTTCAGGCATGAACCCATTTGTTTTCCCATAACTGAATAATGTGTGGTCGTTTGAAAATTTTCGATGGCCATTTTCTCAAAAAACGCGACAAAGGTAGATATAGGCCATTTAACAAGTTTTTTCTTCCTTTTTCGCACGCTTATTCGCATTACTGAGCGGCAAGACTGCCTCTAGTAGGTGTATGCCCGAAGGTATATGCATCACCCATTTAGGACAAAACGTATATTTTTAAAGAAATGTCAAAACATACATTAATTCTTCAATACTTAGAAGTTTACAGATTATTTTTACTCCACTATTCTTTTTAGAAATACTTGTAGAAACATTAAGTATTAAAAAGTAAATAAAAATTTAAATATATTTTGTTTTGTATTCTTAAACAGCCTATACCCAAAAAATATATTTAATACCAAAAAATTACATTAGGAATGTAGCTCTGCAAACTATATATAGAGCCCTTGAATAATAATTTGTAACATTATAATATGACAAATTAATAGTATAATTATTATTATCATCTATAAGGTATTATAAGTTAATTTATTTTAAAACAAAATTAAATTCATATTTTTAAAAAATAAACCAAATGTTATATTATAGGTGTTAGTAAGTTAAATTTTATAACTAAAAAACGTATTAATTTACTAAACAAAACCATATCATACCTCTACTTTTAGAGAAACTAAACTTAATCAAAAATAAATAAATAACTTACGTTTACAATAATAGAAAAGTATCCAATCTTAATAGGCATGCAAATACCACATAATTTTAAATATTAGACTTTTAATAAAACATGTAACATTAATATACTCTAAGAGTTACTTTTCAAAAAAATTATAAATTATAAACTAGTAGATAATCCGACAATGCTTCCCGATATTTTTGAACCCTTTCCGAGAGCACATATTATAAAACTAAATAAAATCATATAGCTCTTCTTAAAACTTAAAACACCTTACTAGACCGGTCTTTAGAAGGTAAACTTCAAGCAGGTTATCTCTCTTTTGCATGCGGCTGGATCAAGCTACATTTATTCATTTATCTCTCTTCCGTTAAGACGACACTGACCAAATGATGACCTCAAGGGGATGGGGAAGTAAACGCAAGATAAAAGGGTGGACTGGTTACACCGTGTGAATGTACAGGTTGATTTGTCATTCTTTTTATATGGAGATACGCAGTTTCTAAATTAGAATAAAAATAAAGAAGGATTTTGCATTAAGTTGGGGTTTTTGTGTTACTTCATGAGAAAATTACATTTAAGGTGAGAGAGGTGATCATATCAAAGGGTTGATATTAATTATTCATTTTAATACTAAATAAGAAGTGCTTTTCACACGCTTAACACGCAGTAAAGTATGTGCTATACACAAAAGTGCCTGCACTTGCTTTAAGTGTTAGCTACATTTATTTTTCACTATAGTATCGTTTGCTCGCGCAACAACTTCGCAAAATGGGTACGTGGCTTAAGAAGTAACTATTTTTTGCCCATAATAACTTTTAAACCCAAAATGCATGTTTAAAGTATTAAATATCTCTTCATTTTTGCTTGATTAAAAAAAAGCAAAAACAAATATTGAAAAAGGCTTCCCGTTGGTCAGTTGCATTTGTAACCATGGTTACTGACTCTTAAAACCAATGCAATAAATTTTGACTTAATGCGCACTAAGTAAAAAAATATTATGGGACGAATGGCTGAGTCTTCAATAATAAACTATTAAAATAACCTCCATTACACGCTGCATAGAACTAGAGCAGCCATCCTTTTCTCTCCTAGGCTCGGCGAAAATACACTTTTTCCGCTGGAGAGATCACTCTCTCCCTATCTCGTGTTGTCTCGCCTCATCTAATTTATTTCGTGATAAAAATAGGATTTATGTAATAAGATATACATCTAATTTCCTATAATTAAAATTTGACAATTTTTATACTTCAACTATGTGCCCATTGGTTTTTACATTAAAAAAAAGCAGACCTAAAACAAGCACTTGTCTGTGGAATGACACAGAAACAGGCATTGTAATACAATGTGACTAAATTCTTATTTGATAAATAATCGAATTCCTAAGTTTGCTAAAAAAAAGTACTATGGGAAAATGTAACGTAAGAAATATTCTTATTATTTTATGATTAACAATTGTTAAGGTTTAGTAAACTATTATTTTGTAAAAAAATTAATAAGATTACAACTGGTATGCTGTCGTGATTATTTTAAACTGTTATGCTGTCATTTTATTCAGTCATAATATTTGGTAGTAAATAAGTTGCTGACTTATAATAATATGGTCAGACGATTATCACGGTCGCTTTTTTGAACTTATAATTCTATGATAAAAAGAGTATAAATAAATAAATCAACGTAAAAATTAACCCAAAATTCTAAAATAATATTTTATATATATGTCGTGGTCTTTTCGTAATATCCGTCTTTTCACAAAAATTTTAGTTACTTCAAAAGCTTCGGCGTATTATGTAGAATAATGCTGCAAAAGGCATTTTGGCCTATTCGCATCTTTCAGGATCCTTCGAATTCTCATTTAATTTATCATCAATACGGACTAGCATTCAATACGCCCGGCACTGTTTCGTTATATTGTATCGTAACATACCCGGACTAATTTTAAAGTACTTTCATACTTATTTTTTTTAATAGTGGTAAGTACACAACTAACTAGAACTAACCAGCTTCTTTACGAAATTGTCAATCTTTACATTTAGTTAGATTATGTTATGATTATGACACAATATGAAAAAACATCCTCAATTGTGTCTCGATTATTATTTTACGAAATATGATGGCGCTTTATTAAGTGACAATGATCTTCATAAAGATATGGATTTCACTAAAAGACTACGACATATACATCAAATTAACCAGCATAAAGGAAATCAAAAGCAGGTATAAAACAAATTATTGACTATAATTTTTTTGGAGTCAATGCAAAAAAAAACATCAATCAACCATTAATCAAAATACAAATAAAATACCTGATACGAAGACATTTGGGGGGGGGGGGGGGGGGGGGGGGGGGGGGGGGGGGGGGGGGGGGGGGGATACGAAGACATTTTACTTAACTACCTTTGATTTTTTTTTAATTTTTTTTTAAAGTGCTGGTGTCGACCTCAAACAAAATTGTATTAATAAACAATATTAAAATATTAATAAGTAATTTTAAACCAGCAATTTTTTGCGCGGTTAACAATTTTAAAACGACTTATCCTAAAAATATAGGTAAATCCAGGAGACATGATAAATGAAACCTGTTAGATACTTTACCCTGTAGGTGTACACGAAAATTATTTTAGTTATGGGGGCTTAATTTTATTATACCTCTGTTAAAAAATTGCCAGAAAAATGTGTAGATTTTATGTACCTCTTATGTGTCACAAAATATCTTGTGGAAACAAACCAAAAAAAAATCTTTAATTTTAAATATTCCTGTATATTTGGAACAATAAACCAAAATATTTTTTACTTAAATTTACTTAATAAACTGTCAGAAATGTATAAATTCTGAAAATATATACAACTATATCACGATACTAACATTTTAGTTGGCATAATCCATATTATTTATTAGATACTGGACCACCCTGTATATGTTAAATGTTAAATCAAATTATTTTAACTTTAAACAAATATATAAAATATTATTCAGTTGGATTTAGACGAAATTTTACTCTTTTAATGCGTTTATATTGGAATTAATAAACAGTTAAGCTTCAACTTCTTAGTGATTTTTTGGTCCACCCTATAGGCCTGCACAAAAATGTCCCATTTAAAAGATTTTTCTATTGATCTAAGAAATAACATACTCAAATTTAAAAAAAAATCGTTTGAGAGCCAGAACCCCGTGTTATGTTGCCATGTCCTTTGTTTCGTACCTACTTTCATTTTGTTTTGTTTGTTAATTTAGTGTATAATATGTCGTAGTCCTTAGATAAAATCCATCTCTTTATGAAGCGTCGGCATATTGTGTAAAATAATAGTGCGACACAATCTGAGGCTGTTTCTTCATATTGTGTCATAATCATAACACACCTTAACTAAATGTAAAAAATGGCAATTTCGCAAAAAAACAGGTTAGTTCTGGTTAGTTCTAGTTAGTTTTGTACTTAGCATTATTTAGAAAAAATTAAAATAGGAAAGTACAACTTTAAAACCTTGTTATGTTACGATACAATATAACGAATTTTTTTATGTGCCCAAAGAATACAATATTGAAAAACCAGTTAATGTTTCCTTACTTCATATTTGACTTTTTTTTAATCTGACTTCACAGTACTTAAAATATTACTATAATTAACTCAAATTTAAATTTTTACTTTAATAATCGCTAATATTTTTTTTGCCATGGTGCGTCAAAATCCCTGGTCGATAAAACGAAAGAAACAAGTAAAAAATCAGTCTCTCGTCTTGACAAGACAGAAGACTCTAGACGATATAAGAGACGAGAATCTCTTAAGAAGGATACTAATTGCTCGATAAGCATTATTTAATAAAAAGGAGCATTTTAAAACCTTTGCGGAGTTAATATTTTTAACGATTACATTATAAAAGGCTAAAACTGAAACCCATTACTCCACCAGTCAACAGTGCTTTTTAAACGCTTTATGAACGTCATAAATTCATACTGCTGCGAAAAAGGAAATAAAAGAGCGGCAACGAAAGAGAAAAAGGCTCCCGACCTAGGCCAACCTTGAAAAACTCATTGTAATCATATTTTAATGAAAGCTATTTTTAGTCGACTTTAAAATTAAAAATTGCTTTTTATTTATTTCTTTACATTTTCCATAATTAGTATTAGGTTTGTTTGTTATCCAGAAATAGTGTACACTATTTTACACTTTTTTACGTAATCGCTTTTATTGAACTAAGTAGGTAGATAAAGTGTAATATATTTCTGAATAACAAATATACCTATTATGAGTTATTAGTAATAATACTTATTCTTTTTTTAGTAATTTGTAATGTATATACAGGGTGTTATGAAAATACTTTAATATGTAATATATAGGATATTTGACCTTGCAATTGTTCAGTCAATACTAGTCAAAACACATACCCGCCATTGTCAGCGAGCTTTTTTAAATTCTATGTTTTCATCACAAGAATAATTTTTATTTTGTCAGTAGTAATAAAAATTTCTTATTTCAGCAAAAAGTATGGATTTTAATCAATGTTTAAACAATACTTTACAAGTACGTTACTTAAACGTTTGTTTTAGCACCAAAAAAACACAATTTATTATTAAATAGAGCAGCGTTTTCTTTTTCCATCTTTTGGTTAAGAACTCTGGTCATTTTGTTGACATTATTAAAAATATAGAAATAGGACCAGACGATACTTTTGCAAGTTTTGATGTGGAATGTCTGTATACAAACGTAACAGCGAAAGAATCGTTAAACATTATCCGAGCCAAGCTTAAAGAAGCTAAAACACTAGTAGAACGCACCAACCTGCCGCTGTATAAAGTGATAGAGTTTTTGAAGCTTTGCCTCCGTAGTTCCCACTTTAGGGTGAAAGATGAGTACTACGCGCAGGATGATGGACTTCCCATGGGTTCATCACTCTTCCCAGTGGTAGCAAATATTTATATGGAATGGTTTGAAGAACACGCGATTAAAACTGCACTAATCAAACCAAAAGATTGACTAAGATATGTTGACGATACTTTTACTGTATGGACAGGTAATGACAAAGAACTTGAAGGTTTAGTAAAATCGACATATATAAACCTTCGTATACAGAAAACCGACCCACACTGGACAATATTTACACCAGAATTCTAATCATTAACGAAACGAAACAGGGGTTCATATCTACTCTATATAATCGTGCAGTGATCTTATGTAACAGTAAAGAATTCCTGCAAGAGAAAATAAGTAACATAACTAGGGATCTTAAGCAGAACGAATTTAGTGAGAGACTGGAAAAGGAAACAATCGAAAAATATCAAAAAAAGACAAAAAATTCTAACTTAAACAAGACTCCACATGACCCAAAATGTATGACAATTCTATACATTAAAGAAACTTTGGAAAAGATCCGCAGAATCGCAAATAAGTATGATATTAAAACGGCAGTAGTAAATTCCAAACTCCTGTAAAAAGTATTCTTACTAAGACCAGACCAGACAACAATGTTTCAAATAATGACTGTATCTACCAAATTCCTTGTGAATGTGGTGATGTATACATCGGGGAAACGAAAAGACCACTCAAAGTTAGAGTAAAAGAACACAAAAAACACACAGAACGAGGTTAAATGTCAAAGTCAGGGATTGCCATACGCTTGGTCAAAACAACACCACTCACAATGGTCAGAAGCAAAAAATGTTAATAAAGAAACCCACTAAAAGAAAAGAAAATTTAAAGAAGCTGTAATAATTGTAAACAACCAAAATGTATTTAGCAAGTCTAGTATCGATATTCCGAATATCTGGCAGCCGTTGCTCAACCCTGAAAAGTCGGTTAAGCTTTGGTAAACAAGGGATAAGTCGTAGCTTTTAAGAATAGTTTTTAGTTATCACTTGAAAACGGTTGGAGATACATCACTAACCAAAACATCACTAAATAAAATATATAGGGTCTGAAAAATTGATTTTTCACTCGCATAATTACAAAATAATACAAAACGGCATAAATTTTTTGGATTCCTGAGAACATTTAGCATCTAATGGTACCCAATTTGTCAAATATTAAAAGCTAAAAAAATTCCTAAGGTTTAAAGCTGTCAAAATTTGACTTAGGGAGTATTGTTAGACGCAGAATATTTTTTGAAATTCAAAAAAGAAAGTTGAGGTCGCTTCCGAAAAAACGAAGTCACTGAAAGTTACGTGACTTGTCCAAAAACAGCAAATTTGGGGTGATATAATATTTCCAAGTTTCGTCGCGTTTTTGGTGGGACTCTTATCTTTTCTCTGAGTTCAATAAATGGAATACAATCCTGCTTGGATTTTAAACGTTGTGACAATTATGACATCAGAAACTTAGGTTCAAACACATTGCAAACTAGATGGTTTTTGAATAATTTATTATTATTGAACGTTGCTTTTTTTCCGTTTGACAGAAATGAAGTTTTTTTATAGAAAAAAACAACCGAAATTACGTGCAACACGCAGGCGGCGCCGCGGGCGAAATGCTAGTATTCTATATTGTTTTGGTAAACTCTCTACTCACCAAGTACGCAAGAGTCGAGCGCATTGGTCCAGGAGGTAATTAAAAAAAATAAAATCAAGTAGTAAGTTTTTTTTGTTTAATACTTTTCTTAAGCATAGCCTAATTATCCAGAATGGATTTTATTTAAAATTTCGACTAAAAAGCAAAAATGTTATTATCATAATATTAAAGCTTTACTCTAGGAATACATCATTTATTACATATTAAAGATAAAGAAACCATTTTTTTAAAAGCAACGTTAATTAAAACATTTAATATTACGATTTTGATAATTTTTACTAAGTTCTGTTTCCTTTTTTAAGAATATTTTGTGCCAACCACTGGGTTTAAACCCTCAATTAAATTACATTCTTTATAAACCATTGAAGGAAAGAAAAGGGTTAAAATTATCCCTGTGGCTAGGATCCAGAGAGAATTTTCGCTTGAACCGTGAGTAAGTTATAACGAATTCAGTATTCCTCAGATGTTTTATTCAAATGAAATGACTTCGTTTTATTAAAACGTATTCACGCCCGAATACATAAACACTTTTGCTCCACCAGCATAAAGACGGCATATACAAAATGAGTTTAATAAGTTTTAGAGAGAAGCAAGAGGGCTTTTATGTTATGTAGTAAAACTTTCGAAATATGTGGTGTCATTGTTTTAGTCTAAAAGCAAAATTTATGTTTATGGTTAAGTGCGATACGAACAATAAGTTTTATGCTTTTGTATATTCTTTTAAGTAAAATTAACGTTAATTTAATTTATTTTAGTTTTTTTTTATATTTTATATATATATATATATATATATATATATATATATATATATATATATATATATATATATATATATATATATATATATATATAATATTTTTATATTAATATACAGTATGTCCGCGGATGGGTTTTAAAAAGAAAAATGGCCCAAAATTCAAAGATAAAAAAAAAAAGAAATTTTGAAAAAAAATTTCCTTTCAAAAAATAAAACCCCACAAATTGGAAAATAGTTTTTAATCATCCCAGCTTCGAAAAATGAAAAAACCTAAAAATCAAGCAAAAACAACATTCGTTTTTTTTTAAACGTAAAAAAGATAAATAAAGAACTTGTTTTAAATTTATTTCTTATTCTGATTTTTAACTTACGAGGAAAATTTGAATTTACTAAAAAAAAAAAAAAAAATTTTCAAAATTTTACATTTACATTTTTTTAACATTTTACATTTTTTCCATTGATATTTATTTTTATTAATGTTTAGTAATGTAAAGGTGATAATCAAATAAAAGTAGAAAAAATGCGTAGGTACTTGCAAAAATTTTGTTTTTTTTTTTAAAATTTTTTATAAATTTAAATTTTCTTCAATAATTTTGAAATCAGGTTGGAAGTAAGTTTGGAGAAAGGGTTTTTAATTTATTATTTCACTTTAAAAAGGGCCCAAAAAAAGACTGTTTGCTTTGTTTGATTTTATGTTTTTGTATTTTGAGACCCCCTGTATAAAAAAAATCTATTTTCTCATTGAGTTCATTTTTTTCACAAGCAAAATTTTTTTATCAAGAATGACTTTTTTTGTATCTTTAAATTTTTTTGGGCCATTTTTTTTTAACCCCCCCCCCGGGGGGACAAATTTAAAATTTTAAAAAATTTTAATTTTTTCAAATTTTAAATTTTTTTTTTAAAAAAATATAATTTTTTTTTAATTTTTTTTTAAAAAAAATTTTTTTATATAAAATTTTTTAAAAAAAAATTTTTTTTAAATTAAAAAAAAAAAATTTTAAAATTTTTATAAAAAAAATTTTTATTTTAAAAAAAAAATTTTTTGGGGAAAAATTTAAACGCGCATAATAGGGAATTCAATTTAATTTTTAGCCATCTGAAAATCCAATCTACCAGTGTACGTTTCAATATAACGTCGCGATGAACTAGAATTAATTTAACTGTTCGACTGTCCCCCTTTCTCCCGCTTTGGTTCGATTTGATACAAAATCAAATAGTTTTGGAAAAATTTTTGACAGTATTAAAACGAGATCGGATGGGGGGGACGTTGAATCAAAAAAAAAAGAGAATTTTTAAACGATAATTTGTTTAAAAATTATAAAAAAAAATTTAAAAAAAATTTTTTCTTTCTTTTTTTTACATTGGCTTAAAAAAAAAATTCCAAAAAATAAATAAAAAGAAAAAAATTCCCCAAAAAAAAACACAACGATAATTTTAAAAAAGAAAATAAAAATAACTCTTTTAAAAAAAAAAACTTATTTTTTAAAAAAGGGGTTTTAATAATCCACCACTTTTTGCAACAATACCCAAAAAACCCATTGTAGAGATGTTGTCTCATATTTCTGAGCCGTTCAGGTGTAATTTGACCAAAAAAGTTGAATTATTTTTTTCCCTTATTTCAACGGGTTTCTAGCTCTTTCAAAACTCTGCCGATACACATTTTGTTGTAAATACCCCAAAAAAATTATTTGGGGATGCCCGCAAGCAAATGAACGGGGGGTCTGCGAGCCACCGGCAAATCCCACTAGCCAAACTAAAGCGAAAAACGAAAAACTGTGACGTTTCCAGTCGAACAGCTAAATTAATTATAATTCATCGCGACGTTCTATTAAAAAAGTACACTGGTAGTTTGGGGTTTTCAGATGCCTAAAAATTAACATTGTTTCCCTATTATGCGCGAATTATTTTCCAATACTGTATATATATATATATATATATATATATATATATATATATATATATATATATATATATATATATATATATATATATATATATATATATATATATATATATATATATATATATATATATATATATATATATATATATATATATATATTTTCACATCATTTCTTATAGGGGCGTTCCATATTTGTTAATAAATATTAAGTGTTATACATTTTTGTAATTGGGATAATAAGGGTTAAAAAAAAAATTTAAAAAAAAAACCCAGGTCCGTTTTTTAAAAAAAAAAAGTTTTTGATGGTCTAACAAAAAAAGAAACGTCGTACAGAAAATTTCTCAACGCTTTTTTTTTAGAGCTTAAAAAGTGGTCATAAGAAAGTGTCTTTTGTTTTTCCATATCTCTTTAATTAACGTCAGAAAAAAATAAAAACAAAATCAGCAAATTTCGGTTTTTTGGAAATCCCCCAAAAACTCGGAATTTTACAACTTTCTAATCGGCATGTTGTTAGGGGGCCCAAATGCGCAACTTTGCCATAATTTAATCGACTTTCCCCTTTTTTTTTTACGGTTTTTTCCCCCAAACCCCCCCCATGCACTGAATCTGTGAACCCAAAAAATTTATATATATATATATATATATATATATATATATATATATATATATATATATATATATATATATATATATATATATATATATAAATAATATATATAGACAGTGTGTCCCAAATTGGTGGGGAATGTATGGGGATCTCGGAAACCACGATAGATAGAAAATCGGTTAAATGGGGAAAGTTTTGGACAATTATGTTAGTAAGCTAATCCCGTTTACTACATGGTTTTATTTATTCAGGTTTTTGAGAAATTTTGAAAAAACCTTAAACATGCATTTTCGAAGATCGGCCATATTTTTTTTATGAGTGAAAATTTTTCAAATCTGTAAAAACTTCTTCAAAGCAACTTTGCAGCCTGTCAATAGTGCTTTTTATTTTCCTGATTTCCCAATACAATTTTGTATAACATGTTAAAATTTTAAGAGTTTATAACCTTATTTATTTCAAAAACAAATATTTTTTAGTTGGCCTTGATTCCGGCCAACGTCATTTTTTTTGTAAACAATAAAATATTAGTAATTGGCAAAATAGATAAGCTGAACAGATATTTTACAGAAATGGGTTCGCGAACATGACTATAACGTTAATACCGTGTTACAACAAAACTACACGTAACAAGTTAATTGAAACAAGTGAAAACAAAAACAATGAAAAGTGGCTAAACTAAAATTACTAAAATGTTGTCCATATTTCTTAACATATTAACGATATTTTTTAAAATAGTCCTAACTACCCTATGAATGGTTGGCTTAGGTATGTGGAATTTCCTATCAATATCCCTGGCTGAGGAAGTTGGATTTTTTTAAATGTTGGTTAACTGCAGCATCTCGTTGTCGATTTTCTTCAACGTACTTTTTAGGTCGTGGTTTTTTAAAACTTCCGAATTTAAGCAAATTTGTAACCAGTTTTCGAAAGTATGTTAGTTTAGGATGCTGCCTTTCAGGAAACTTGTCGAAATACGTTTGCGCAGCTATATTAAAATATCTATTGCTTTGGAAATAACGTTGCAAAATATCAAGTTTTTCTTTAACTAATTAACCATTTTTCAAAGTTAAAAAAAAATTAATAACGTACCCGAGCTAACTTGATAATGACGCAAGATGACATTCGCCGGAATCAAGGCCAACTGAGAAAATATTTGTTTTTTGAAGTGGATGAGGTTACAAATTTCCCAACTATTACATGTTATTCATTGTTGAAATAAAAATAAAAAGCACTATTTGGCTGCAAAAAAATCCAATATGGCGCCCATATGAAAAAGTAGTTGAGGTGATTCACGAACTTTACTTTTTCATATGGGCGCCATTACATTTTCTTGTAACACATTATAACTATGTTCGCGAACCCATTTCTGTGAAATATCTGTTCAGCTTATCTATTTTACCAATTACTAATATTTTATTGTTTACAAAAAAAATGACGTTCGCCGGAATCAAGGCCAACTAAGAAAATATTTGTTTTTTGAAATAAATAAGGTTATAAACTCTTAAATTATAAAATGTTGTACATTGTTGATATCAGAATAAAAAGCACTATTTGGCTGCGTAAAAATCCAATATGGCGTCCATATGAAAAAACAAAGTTGATGATGATTCTAAAAACCCGAAACGTAGAAAATAAAAATTGACAACTCGGTCATATTCTACGAAAAAAGTTGCTTTGAAGAAGTTTTTACAGATTTAAAAAATTTTCACTCATAAAAAAAATATGGCCGATTTTCGAAAATGCATGTTTCAGGTTTTTTCAAAATTTCTCAAAAACCTGAATAGATAAAACCTGAATAGATAAAACCAAGAAACAAAAAATGTATAGATTAATTATTTAAACTTTTATATTGCCTTTTATGACAACAGAGACATGTAAAAAGCTATTAATTAACAACTGAATAACTTTTTGAAAAATTGTGATACAACTTTTATTATTGCGGCACCATATTCTTTAAAGTGTCTAGATGACATCAGAATTATTGTGTAATTTTTTAATTAATATTTAATTGCATAAAAAATTATTTAAAAACTACGCTCACTACAATGGAGGCGCTCGCATGCCGAAAATGCGCAAAAGCCGTATCAACGTTAAATTAGAATTATAAATATTGGAGCTACAATTCCGGAAAGTAAAAAATTTTTTACAGAAATTTTATGCTCTTTCAGTAAATTTTATAATATTTGAGATATCACTTTAACTTTTGAAGATTTTGCCAAAAAGCTGGACGGCTATTTTTTACAGTTTTTTGTTAATAACAATTGTATTTTTTTTGCAGGAATAATTCAAAATACGTCTCTTTCTAGATGCCATTTCGGATCGTTTAAACCATCAACCATATTCTTAGAAGACTTGCAAATAATTTTCGCAGGAAATCAACTTCTCGACTAGACTATTCCTACCTGAAATCAGGCAAAGTCTTACTACTAGAAAGTTTTCTTAATTTTAAACCACCTAAAAAATCGCTTAGTATACGCTTACCACTTTCACATTATTAAAAACTTCATTGTGTCGGTTTTTAATAGAAATTTTTCTCAATAATATAAGTTCTTTTTAATAAATCGACAAAAAAAACCTTTTTACTTTATAATAAGAAATTTGTAGGAGATATAACATTGCGTCAGACAGGTGGAACTTTAAAATCCAATCCTTGGTGACAACGATCAATTAACCCTCGCTAGAAATTATTTCTATTAAGTTGCCACCTAAAAAACATCTCGTTAAACCTCTTTAGAAATGTATTCGTTTGTGCGCCAATATATTACGTATGCAAACGATATCTAATGAATACTTCTTTATCCTTCCGTTATCTTTCTAGGACATAAATTGTTTTATAACCTAGCCGAGCTTAAGGGGCTTTAAGCCAGACTGATAAACTTTCGAGTCACGTGTGAATGGAGATCCTCCAATGAAAAATCGAGCTCAACGTGACCGTATCGACTTTTAGCTCTGTGCATGCATTTGTTGTAGTTATACGGAGACTGATTTGATGCATCGGGATATTTATACTTACCAAGCCTTATATTAAGGATACAATGAAAACAGTATAGGTTTTTAAAGACATATTATTAATAAATAATTAAATGCATGTCTAATAATATGCCTATAGCTAAGGGATCCATAACATTTTTTTTTACTTCAGTAAATACGTCATTACTCGACTGTGTAGGCGATCATGAAGTTTTATTTTTCCTCCATTGGAGATAAAATTTTACTTTCCCACCGGCGCGGCGGAGGAAAAAGTGTCATCATAGCAACATAGATACAAACAAACAACAAAATAAGCGTCAAAAACTTAATATTTATTAAATTAAAAACAAAACTATATATATTTATAACTCAATTGAATATTAAATGATCTTACTCAATAACTACTTATTATGACGAAATTAAAACGCAATCGACGACCTAGTTTTGAAAAAATACTTATTGTTGACACCCTCCACTAACCAAAACTATTCACCGACAGCGGTCTAAGCCGCCTTGCAAATCCACTTATCTTTAATAATTATTACTATCAAAAGATGTTTTTACATTAATTTGTCGATGTTTGAAAAAAAAGCAGCATATTTTATTAAAAGAAAAAGTTACTTTTAATGGCTTTCTCTCTATTAACAGCCTTACTTTTTCTTTATGTAAAATAATATACTATGTATATATTATTCTGTTTCAATAAAATTTTATTTTCCCCCAAAAAAAGTTGGTTAAAATTAGTTTTGTTTGCGGGCTGTAGTTGCACTTATTAAAAAGCATTTGTATATACTACTGGACTTTCTGGAAGTGGGTCTCTTTAAAAAGAGTGTCCTTAATTGCGTTTAATAGTTGCCTTCCTAGAAAAATATTAAAATTATACATTTTTGAGTTCATATTTAAAATATGATTTCATAACAGATGAGTTAAATTAACTTTTATTTAATTCTTAAAACGTAATATTAAAGTACTGTTTATTATTAGGTTGATCAAAAAATAATTAAATCATATTCTTGCTTGCCAATTAAATGTGTGTACTTTTCTCTAAAAAAACTTTTAGGTAGTAAATAATGTGCTATAGAAAAACAACTGACAAGTTCGTGTGTTGATTACAAAAATATAGTAACTTTTGTTTATAAGCCTAAGAATATCTTCTCTAGATAGCCCATTTTAAGTTCCTGTTCTGGGTGCTATAGTTTTGGGCATAAATGGATCTCAAAAACTTACCAAATCCAAGAAAACCAGAAATTTCAAATTTGGGTTTATATATTTTTTCTGAGGTGTTCTTTAGGCATAGCTAGATAAAATAAAAATTGGCATTTTTTATTCCGAAGAAGATAGTGTTACATATCTCTAAATTAAGCTTTTTTTAGGTATTATTTTTAAATCCAGTAATAATATTTAACATGGATCTTAAATTGTATTTATATATGTAAAGTTTTTCTTTTAGAAAAAATTATACTGGCTTATTCCCTGACCAAAAGCAGTGGAAGTACTTATAAAAGGAAGGGGTCTGCTGCAGCTTGGCGATTGACAAGAGCACAGAGCATTTTTCAAAGGTGGGGTTATTGAAAAGGTAAACGGCTATTCTTATCACAAAATCAAGAATTCCTAGTGTCGAAGAAGAAGCCATTCCCCAGGCATGAAAACTGTATGTGTATATTATAATAATTTAAAATTCATTGTTTTTAAATTATAAGGTATCTAGCTATTAATTTTTTAGGACCTAACATCAAAACTAAACTTAAATAATATGTTTATTTTTTTTAATATTAAGAAGACACCAGCTTTTAAAATATGCACTTAAAATTTAAAATCTTTTAAATAATTGTACTTAAAAATGATATTTGAAGAACGAAACGTCAGTGTTAAAAAAAGTAACACTACGTAGTCACGAAAAAAAGTTGTAAAGCATCCTCATACTTTACTTTCAAGCACCTTGTATTTATGATAAAGAACAGCCAGTTTATTTCGTACTCTTATTTTATTTGGAAAACTAAAGATTATAAGTATTAAGCTGAATTAGAGAATATTATTTTCTTTAAAAAATATCTCTGTTTTTCTGTGGCAAATAAAATGTTGTGGTAAATTTAGCAAATACTTTAATTCCTATAAATGTGGATTACCTTTTTATACATTACCGGCTTCGGTGAACTTTTACTCCACTTTTAAACAGCAATATTTTAATAATTTTTTTCACAAGGTCTAAAAAAAATCATTTTTTACACACCTTATCAAAAAATCGAAAAAAATCTTTATTTTCCATATAAAATATACTAAAGTAATATGGCCTACTAACATGAAAAAAGTGAGAAAGAATAAATACAAAAAGACATGATACGATGCCGTTTTGTTTACAATTCCCTCCTTGAATAAGCAATGTTGCCAGATGTTTTCTATTAATTTGTTATTATTAAAGGTTGTTTTTTTCCATTTACCAGAAATAATTTTTTTTATAGAAAAACCATAACTTACAAACAACAACTTCTAAACTATTACCTAGTTTTGGTTAGTTGTCGTTACGTTTTCCTTGTAAGGTTCTCCTTGTTAAATTGTAAATTTTCTTTATTATAAATGCGCCGTAGAACAAAATAAAAAAAGTCTAATATGTTAATTTTTGATTCCTTATAGGCAAAAATAGGATGGACCCCACTTTCAGATAATTACCTTATTTAAAAATGTATTTTTTTTGTAATTTGTGTTTTTTTATGTAATCTATAATGCCTAAAAGCTACATTTAAATCCTTTTTTTTCGATCCGACAACGTCGCAAATTCTGGCCTTTTACTTAACCTAAAAACATAATGTTTTTTTGACTTTTTATTTCATTTTTTTTTCTGCAAAAATGCATTTTTTCGTTTTTTTATTGAAATCTGCTAAAACAAAATGTGTTCTTTTTATCTGCAATATTAATTTTTTTCAAATTGAAAGGAGCTAAACGACACCGGACCCTACATTACTTATTAAATTTACAATTTTTGACTTTATCTCCGTAAAGAAAATCTCATTTCTATCTCAATTTTTAGACTTATCTTAGGTAATAGCAAAAAATTATGCAATGACTTTTTACATTTGTTACATGATAACTTCCGAAGTAAGCGCTATAAACGCAATGTTAGATAAGTAACTCTGTGTTGCTTCTAACTTTCATTCGGTAAAGTTGTAAAAAATCCATGAAAAAGTTTTTTAAAAATTACGAGGGTAAACCGCTAAAATATTATATTAAAGTAGTGCCAATGGGGTCAAGTTAGGTAACAAAACATTATTTTATTTACACCCTTAAACAACAAAAGCGTGTTTCTATTGTCATAAACCACATTGTTGTGTGTTTAAGTGTGTCGGTCTGGTGTTAAACCAGCCCTAAACAGGTACATTATTCCTAAACGGGACATTTGTGTATTATCTCTCTAGCAGGTAGATTCGTGTAAACAGACACACCCTTTTTAAATTGTTCCTTATTTAAAAAGAAAAATCCAGTTTAGATTTTTTAAATCTTAGATCAGTCCACAAAGTACTTATGTATAGGGTGGCGCCTTTTCGTTGTATTTTTGGGGTATTGGGAAAACTATAAGAAATAGAGCAAATCTGATAGCACCTTTTTAAGTTCGACTTTTAAAACAACTATAATGGTAAAAAAGATCGCGGCTTACTTAATTCGTCTCGGAGATACAGGACGTTATTTAAATTTTGACGATTTCAGTACACCTTCCAATCTCGGTTTTTAGTAAAAATATAAAAACATTGTAAATAGAATATTTATGTAGAATTTTATGCAAAATCCAGTGGCATACCTAATTTTTTTTGTCAGATTTAGTTTTAAATAAATAACCCAAAGTTGCCGTTTTTTAAATTGACACCCTGTATATTATTTGCCATTTGTTTACCATTAATATTACCTTTATCTATTATGTAACAAACTTTATACTTTTTTTAAAGAAATTGATTATTTGTAAAAAAATTTAAAAATTCTTAAAATTTGCATACCCTGTATAAAATCCAAATTGCATTAAACTCGTCCATTTCTAAGTTGTCTATTTTTACAAAAAAGATAAATGGTATTTTTAATTTATTACTTAATTTTTCCTTTTGATTCTTAATTTTAACCAAGTAGGCATTCTGTTAAGTAGAATGCAAGTTGACTTAAAAACAAATGATAACTATAATATTTGGTATAATATTTAATAAATTTTAGTATAACATCAAACAAATTATTAACTTATACAAATAAAAAAATTGATATTTAGGATTTTTTTTGCATTAGATCCAATTTATCGCAACAGAAATATTTTTTTTTAAAGTTTTTTAACCCATGCCCTAATATGTATATCCATTTTAAATAGTAATAAATAGTAAATACAAGAAGGTCACATTTTTTATTATTATGATTCTATGATAACTAGTCGAAATTAAGTTTTATGGATTTAAAAACGTATTTTAATTAATACATTCCGCCTACAGTATAATGAGAACTACGATTTGGCTGGCGCTATCCTAATACTTATTCCTGTTTACTGTACCTTTAACCCATGCATGCCGCCATCCAAAGGTCCCATTTAGGGATAGAGACGGTGTAACCTGTTCAACTTGACCCTATACCCTGTGTCACGCTTTGCACAGTAGAGCACAATGCTTTTGTTAGTTAGACAAGTTTTACACAAGACTCGTTCTCAAGCAAGAAAATGGTAAAGTCAACCTTCTATTAATTTTTATATTTAAGTACCTGTCACAATATATTGCCGAAATAGTTATTTTCCTAATAAGTGCGCAAAGTGATACTTTTCCGCACGCCAAAGCAGTTAGACGAACGACGTGAAGCGGGGTTCGGATAAGCTTTAAGTGCGGAAATGTCACTTTGCGCAAGTATTAGGAAGAATACTTTTTCTACTTGCGAATACTTTTTCTACGAGCGTTTTATTAAAGAATATAATTATTAGAAATATACGAATATTTCAGTAAAAATTAAAAATCCAAAGTAAATAATAAAATTTTTATTTTAACTGATTATACAAAAAAAACATTTAATTATTATTAACAATATTAATGTTAAAAGCACAATTAGTTGCATGTTGAAGGTTTATGGCCGATTTCAAATGATTTTTTAGGAACGTCGATGATGGTTCGCTTCTCGATGTTAAGACGAAATCTTGTGTTTTAGCTGATTGAACAGCGTCTGTGGAACAGGACACTTCATCTGGCTTCTAGAGAGTTTTTGGCTTGTTGCATTTTAATTTTTTTTACTTAACCCATTTTTGTAGCCTGTTAATTCTTTAATGTATCCCTCGGTTACCGTTGTCGATTTCCAACCGCCTAACCGCTTTATATCTATGAGTTCTTTTCCGGAATTTGCAAGTAACGTTGCAGAAGATCGCCGGAAGCTGTGGCCGGTATATTGCTCTGGATTCGGCAACTTTAAAAATGCTGCTATCTCAGAAGGCCTCTTCCCAAATGTATTGATCCCAACGCATTGTTGTGTGCAAATTCCCCTTTTAAAATATACGAAAAACCGTTGATGTGTTGTTGGTGGCCGTGATGCTGTATACTTCCGATATAAGAACAAATACTTTTCGTCGTTGATCTCTTCAGACAGGACGAAAGTACGTGAGGTATAGTTTTTTGCGTCTGGAATCTTCACAACAATTAGGTTGCCTTTGTCCTCGATGTTGGATGTTTTCATTTTTGTTCTTCTCGTCTGCAGGCGCCAGCAAGTCCGAAAATGGTCACAATTTTTATCAAAAGATATATTTCATCAGGTGCTTCATTAATAAATGTAGATATTTCTTGTTTTGAAAAAATCCTTGACTTTCTTGGCCGAAAGCCTACATTTTGTTTCTTAATAAATGCTGCTAACTTATAAAACTTGCCGATATCTAGATTTTTTCTTGATCTTTAATACACTTTTCAGCATGGAGTATTTCGACCGTAAAGTATTTGGACTAAATTCCTTGATTAATTTGAGAATAAAGGCTAAAAGTAGCTGCTCTTTTAAAGTTCTAACGCCTTTTTTTCACACCATGTTTCAAATGAATTATACTGTTTCTGTACTTTTCTTTTGATTTTGCCGGCAGGAGCTCTAAGTTGGCCAAACTTGCGGCTTTTAAAACATCGTCTGGTAATTCTTCCTTTATTCTTAGAAACCTATTTTAAACTTTTTACAAATTTTCTGATGCTTCCGTGACATTAGAAAATGTTTGTACTTGGTTGCTGCAGCAACAAGAAAAATTCTTTGATTTTTTATTGTTTAGCTTGGTGTCTATGAAATACATGGTGCATGGAAAAATATTAAAATGATAATAAAAAAAATTGATATGGAATATTAACTAATCGCCAAATGTATCTAAAATTCAATAAAGCACAATAAAAGAATATGTAGAACCCTTTTTTTTAAATATTATTTTATCCAGAAGTTATTAATACATTAAAAAATCGACCATAAATACGACAAATATGCAGAACGAAAATGCGTGAGCAAAGAGTTTCCGTGCGCAAAGTTAATCATTGCGCACTCATTTGCGTGCGAAAAGTAAGTACTTTGCACTAACAAGTAGAAAAACATTTTTTTAATATGTGTTTATATGTGTAAAGTGCTTTGAAAGCAAAGCAGATTGCTAATATAGGTCTTATTTGGGTTAGGGTAATTTATAACATTTTTCCCAAAAACTAAACTGGATTAATTATTTTATAAGCATCTTACAACAGATTGCGTTGATCCGCTTCAACTATCTTAGAAAAAGGAAAGTAATTGCATGCTGAGTTATCTAACCATTTGTAAGATGTTTCGCTCTAGATTAAGACGATGCCGCTGCGGCACGCCTATTTTTAAAATGTTAGATCCTAACTATTTTACTTCGTCCTTTTTGCATTTATCACATCCTTGGACCTTTGAAAATCACTTCCTAAAATATTTTTAAGAAATTTAAATCCTGTGGTAAAAAGTGAAAGTGTGCGCATTTTTTATGTTGCTCACGCAGCTGCAAGTCAACTTTAAACGCGTTTTTCTCGAAATGACTTTTTTTTTAACTGTGGACAGTTAATCTCCGGAACTACTGAACTACCGATTTTAAAGAACCTTGTCGCATTTGGTTTCTTGAGATGTTTGGTTAGCTAATTTACCATAAATTGGCAAAAAAACATCGATTTTTTAGCGGCCCAAAATAGTGGAAAAATGGGAAATTTCTTTTTTCCAAAGTCCGCCATTTTTTAGATTTTTGATTAAATGCGGAAAATTAGCTTAAAACCATTTGTTTTTTTTTTGTTTTAGACTTGTCAATCCGAAGATTATCTGTCTGCAGTTGGACAGCTTTTCTTCAGCAGCTCCATTTTGACGCTCCGTGGATGTCAGCATATTTTATATGGAGGAAAAGTTATTTTTCATGGCTTGCTCTCCACTCCGTTTAAAAAATATTGGGGGTTCTATTAAAGTCTGGTTATTATGGCCTAATTCACAAGCAATGTTTATTCTTTGATGTAAGGAAAAACTTTTATTATTATTTTTTAAATTTAATTAATAAATACCGAAATCTTTATTTCTTTTGTTAAAGTATGTAAATAATTAAAATTGTGTAAAAAATATATAATTCTAAAGCTTTTTTAAAATTTGATTTAATATGTGTCGGTTGCTTTGCTTCTCAGCTGCTGATTTTTTATTGAAGCTAAAAGCCATAAAAATGTTGTGAAGTATATAGACATTTTTTTTTAATTTTTTGTTTTATTTATTTCTTAAAAGTATAAACAGCTACTGTAATAAAATAATGTTTGCATTAGTATTACTCTTTATTAAAAAAAAAAATTTTCTTAAGTAAGGTTGTGTTTAATCTATCTTAGACTTATTTAATTTTATAAAGAACCAAATATAAAATTCCTCTAAATAAACGTATAATAATATATATGTACCCCCAAAAAAGATGTTTAGATATAAAGGTCAACACTTGTTTTTATGGACCCCAGACTGCCCGAGCAGGTTTCAAGATGCGGACGTTGCATTTCAAAGGGGCTAATCGTGAGAAACTCAACTTCTTGCAGATGAATTTGGTCAATGGATTAAGGGGTTTATTTGATATTTAAATAACGTTCCTAAATTAAACCTTTTGTACTTTTTACCGGTAATTCTAACTGTTGTTTTCGAATGCCCATAGCATTTTCAGTGGTTTGTTTGATATTTAAATATTTGTTTGATATATTAAAGTCTTATGGTCCTTCTAGCCTAGATAAATTTGTTTTATATTTGGGTCATTTTTTTATGACGAGGTTATTTTAAACAGTAAGTCAACCAAAAAGTAAATAATATAAGGTATATTTTGTTTAATATTTGAATATCAATATAGTAGCTTTAAAGAAAATTTGATTTATTTTAAAAGGTGGAAGCATATTTTACAGATTCTTAAAAAAAAATGCAATATAGCAGTTGGACGATATCCGCTGTACTTTTTGTACATGACCAGCTTTTATTTAAATCGGATTATTGACTAGCTGGTTTTTTTTAGTCTTAAAACCTAAGTACTAATGTGCCGTCAGTATTAAGGGTATTAAGTAAAATAACAGGGGGTTTATTATTGGAGAAGATAAAGATTTGGAGGTTTGAAGGAACACGGAAAACCTCCGCAAGCAGTTGGTTTCATAGACTCATAGGGATTAAAGAAAAGGAGAAAGTGGGAATTTGTGTACCTCTTCAGATGCATATGTGTCCTGCGTTATGCTCCCTTAAAAGTTGCTGGACGAGGAATTATATTGGCTGATTCCACAAACCAGAGGCTGTAATAATACCTACAAAAGAACGACGAAACCCCTAAGGTAAACGGTACTTCTTTGGATGGAATTAAAAATATTCGTGTAGAGGCCCAGATATGAAAACAGTACTTCAAGGAGGTTCCAATAAGGGATATATTTAAAATGCACATATTTAAAAAGACATTTTTGACGCCCCAATACAATATTAATTGAATATGTTTGTATAACACTTTGCTTGTTTTCCAAATCAGGCCTAGTGATTGGCTCATGGAACTGAATGTTCGAGTCAAGGGTATCGTTAACAAAATTATGAATGGGATTGATCATGAAAAGGAGAAGATCTTAATAGAGAAATAGAGTTGCTAATGGTGCTAAGCCCCGAAGTACCCCAGCATCAATTTGGTAAAAGCTAGAAGAGTGGCCTATATGCAATAATTGATGTAACTGAAGTTCCGAACGTTCATTGAACGAAAAGTATTTTGAATTTAAATAAACGAATTAAAGACTTATACCAAACCTTTAAAATAAATATCAAACTGATTTTAAATTTTTTTAGAAATTTTTAAACATTTTATTGGGCTCTCGGACACAACCCCCGAAGCGAAGCTAAATACCCTTCGGTCTTATGGGGCCTTGTACCATGCTGTATCTTTGGAAGAACAATTATGCTGGTTCTTAAAATTAATATTTTTTTTTTTTTAATTGATTTCTCGGATTCACCCCCCAGAGCGGAGCTGAGTACCGTTTAGCCATATGGGGTCTCGTACCACGCTGAATCTTTGGGAGAAAAATTAGGCCGGTTCTTAAAATTAATACAAAAAATTAAAAAAAAATATTGCACTCTCGGACTCACCCCCCAGAGCGGAGCTGACTACCATTTGTTCATATGGGGCCTTGTACCACGCTAAATCTTTGGGAAAAAAATTAGGCTGTTTTTTAAAATCCATTTAAAAAAATTTAAAATAATTTTGAACTCTCGGACTCACCACCCAGAGCGGAGCTGACTACCCTTTGTCCATATGGGGCCTTGTACCACGCTAAATCTTTGGGAAAAAATTAGGCTGGTTTTTAAAATCCATTTAAAAAAATTTAAAATTATTTTGAACTCTCGGACTCATCCCCCCGGAGCGGAGCTGACTACCCTTTGTCCATATGGGGCCTTGAACCACGCTAAATCTTTGGGAAAATATTAGGCTGGTTTTTAAAATCTATAAAAAAAAATTAAAATAATTTTGAACTCTCGGACTCACCACCCAGAGCGGAGCTGACTACCCTTTGTCCATATGGGGCTTTGTACCACGCTACATCTTTGGGAAAAAAATAGGCTGGTTTTTAAAATCCTTAAAAAAAATTAAAATAATTTTGAACTCTCGGACTCACCACCCAGAGCAGAGCTGACTACCCTTTGTCCATATGAGGCTTTGTACCACGCTAAATCTTTGGGAAAAAAATTAGGCTGGTTTTTAAAATCCATTAAAAAACATTAAAATAATTTTGAACTCTCGGACTCACCACCCAGAGCAGAGCTGACTACCCTTTGTCCATATGAGGCTTTGTATCACGCTAAATCTTTGGGAAAAAAATTAGGCTGGTTTTTAAAATCTATTAAAAAACATTAAAATAATTTTGAACTCTCGGACTCACCACCCAGAGCAGAGTTGACTCCCTTTGTCCATATGTACCACTCTAAATCTTTGGCAAAAAAATTAGGCTGGTTTTTAAAATCCATAAAAAAAATTTTAAAATAATTTTGAACTCTTGGACTCATCCCCCCGGAACGAATCTGACTACCCTTTGGCCAAATGAGCCCTTGTACCACGATGAATCTTTTTAAAAAAATAGGCTGGTTTTTAAAATCCATAAAAAAATATTTTTTTGTAAACGTATGAATCTTGCTCTTAAATATGTTTAGAAATAATATTATTTTTAGTTTTTATGATTATTTTATTGTAGAGATCTTATTTATCTAGATACAAATGCTGAAAATGACTTTTTATTTATTTTAATATTTTATTCTTCTATTCGTTTACATCTAGTGATTTTAACTTGTCTAATTTATTTTTTACATTCTGCAAAGTCTACACATAAAGGAAGTTAAATTTGACGCCTATTTTCTTCTTCTCTCTTTACTTTTCACTTCACAACTCTCATCCATTAGTTCATCTTCGCTGTTGCGACCATCATTTTCTATACACTCTTTATGTATTTTTCGATCACACCGTACACAATTTATTGTGTTGTTTTCATTTTTAATTGTTCGTAAACAAAACAATATCATCAGATTTTGTTAATAATTCCTTGGCAACTATTTCCCGAAATCTCTCGCTTCTGAAACCACTATCAAATCCATCATTTTCATAAATACATTTTAAATAATACATGCAATAGATTCCACAGTTTAAACTGTCATTTACCGGCTGATATGGTCTTCTGCTCCCATCAATTTTCATACTCCACTTTATTCTTTTTAATTTTCCAAATAAACTATTGGCATCACACTCTTCTATAAACTTCACAAAAGCTTCTTCAATTCTATCATCTGTGCATTTTTCAAAAGGATCGTAAACTATTAACAATTTGAATTTTCTGTTTACAAGAAGCAGCCGCCAATGTCGTTGGTAAAGGTAGGGCAATAGGATTATGAGTCCCAGAGTTCAAAATTATTTTAATTTTTTTTATGGATTTTCAAAACCAACCAAAAACAAAATTTTTTTCCCAAAGTTTTAGCGTGGTTTAAAGCCCCATATGAACAAAGGGTAGTCAGCTCCGCTCTGGGTGGTGAGTCCAAGAGTTCAAAATTATTTTAAATTTTTTTTAAATGGATTTTAAAAAACAGCCTAATTTTTTTCCCAAAGATTTAGCGTGGTACAAAGCCCCATATGAACAAAGGGTAGTCAGCTCCGCTCTGGGTGGTGAGTCCGAGAGTTCAAAATTATTTTAATTTTTTTTTATGGATTTTAAAAACAGCCTAATTTTTTTCCCAAAGATTTAGCGTGGTACAAAGCCCCATATGAACAAAGGGTAGTCAGCTCCGCTCTGGGTGGTGAGTCCGAGAGTTCAAAATTATTTTAATTTTTTTATGGATTTTAAAAACCAGCCCAATTTTTTTCCCAAAGATTTAGCGTGGTACAAGGCCCCATATCGACAAAGGGTAGCCAGCTCCGCTCTGGGTGGTGAGTCCGAGGGTTCAAAATCATTTTAAATTTTTTAAATAGATTTTAAAAACCAGCCTAATTTTTTCCCAAAGATTTAGCGTGGTACAAGGCCCCATATGGACAAAGGGTAGTCAGCTCCGCTCCGGGGGATGAGTCCGAGAGTTCAAAATTATTTTAATTTTTTTAATGGATTTTAAAAACCAGCCTAATTGTTCTCCCAAAGATTCAGCGTGGTACAAGGCCCCATAAGACCGCAGGGTCTTTAGCTCCGCTTCGGGGGTTGTATCCGAGAGCCCAATAAAATGTTTAAAAATTTCTAAAAAAAAAATAAAATCAGTTTATTTTAAAGGTTTGGTATAAGTCTTTAATACGTTTATTTGAATTCAAAATACTTTTCGTTCAATGAACGTTCGGAACTTCAGTTACATTTGATTTACGTCTATTAGCAAAGGACAAATTTTAGGTAAAAAGCACAAGAAGCAAGTGTGTTAAGAAGAGCACATTGCCATACCTGGTCAAAAGCCTTGGAGAAGTTAAGAGCAACAATCTGAAATTCAGTAAGCTGTCAAGAAATTTGTTTCAATAATGTTAAACAAATAGAAGATCTGCTGTAGATCTTTTGTGAGGGAATGCGTACTGTCTGTCATGCATATGTCATATTCTAATTACTTTGAAACTGTGAAAGTAATAATAATTTTACCATAACAGCGAAACAACTGAGAAAAGAGGTCTATAGTTACCAAAAAGAGTTTCAGGTTCTTTTTAGGGCTTTTCAGCTCTTCGGAAAAATGCGCGTGTCAACAAAAATTCGAGAAAGGCGAGGTAATATTTTGTGCAGGGATTTTTTGCTAGTTAAAGAAAAATGGGCACGCTTAATCTGCTTGACCCTAAAGTGAGTTTGAACATTTTGAGGAACAGATGCAACCTTCGAGCATTACCTACCAGGGTCAGCCTTGCCAGTCGGCCGTGCGAGAGACAAAGAAGAATAGCAGTATAGCGTTTCTCTTTGTCTCCATGTGCCTCCATAGGTATATGCTCGAAGCAAGCAAGTGTTGAAAGGGGTAGATTTACGAAAGGATCAAGGATAGAACTGCCAGAGGTTTGGGTAGAAATGATTTCAGTTGCAAAGGTAAGAGGTGAAATAGAAAGGGTACAAAAGTGTGGACTAATGATTTTGGCTAAAAGGGCTAAAAAGATTTACTACTATTCAATCAAGAAAGGACCTCATTTTTTTTTGTAATACTTAAAATAGTCTTTGGCTTTTAAGATAGTTTTGGTAACTTGTTTTGCTGCTGGTTTGTCGATTTTAATACTGGGATTTTAAAGTAACTTTTAAGAGTGTAGCTTTATTACAGAATTTAGAAAACCACAGTTTATCATTAGTTAAGTTCTTTTTAGTGCAAGGAGTATTCACCTTAATGGCCAGTTAAATTCTTTAAGTAATTTGTTGACGTATTTCGAAGGGATTTCTCTTACACTTAACAGCAGCGGATCTAGGGTTTTTTTTTAATTATCTAAAAAGTGAGACATGGTCCTACATCAAATATGTACCGGATACTATTGGCTTTAACGGGAATACTTAGGTAAAGAAAATTTTCATTTTGGAATTTGCGAAAAAAAGTTGTTTTTTTACAGCCCTCCATTTTAAGGTTCCAAAGCGAATCTCCTATTTGTATTTTTTTTTGTAAATGTGTTCAAATTTCACCATCAATGCATTTTTCTTAAAATATGAGAAATCTGAAAGATTTGTATAAGAAAATTGTTAAGTGCAAAAATTTTAACTGTCTATGCTTTTTAAAAAAAACATAGATAATTTTGCAAAATTTGGGATTTGCTTAAATCAAAGAAAAAATACAAATAAAGGATTTGCTTTTAAAACTAAGATTTTTCTTTGGAAGCGCTGCAAAAAAATCAATTTTTTCCGCAAATTCCTAAATAAAATTTTCTGTTCTGTTCTCCTTAGGGCATATGCATTATAATTTATAATTTATAATTTATAATTTATAATTTGTAGAAGTACAAAATTTTAAATATTGGAATTAAATTTATCTTGTTTAACCCAATTTACGTAGTAAGATTACATGTTGTATTGTCTAACACCACATAATTGTTATAATACTTGTTGACATTTAGTTAACATGCCGAAGAAAATAATACAAGGGTCCGCTTTGGAAAACCCGTTAACTGTTAGATACTCAGCAATATTGTATACATTGTTTTTCTTATAATTTGGTATGCTTTTAAAGGAATTATTTTAAAAAATACAAAAAAGTGGTTTTAGGTATTTTTATAAAGATTTTAGATATGACATTTAAAAAACAACTGACGATCGGAAAATAGAAAAATCGTTATTATATTTAATGGAACACCTTGTATTTTGTTAAAAATATGAAATTTTTGTGTTTTTCCCTTTTTAAAAATATATTATAAGTCTATATTTAGCCCAGTCAATATACATAACATTTTTTCATAATCTAGAATTTACCCGTCAGAAATTAAAATTTTAGATTTAGATATTTTAACAGTAGAGTTGTCGATGCAAAAAAATCTCCACGGATATTCACCTGTGGTTACCTGTGCACACCTGTATCTTCCTAAATTTTTATTATTTTCATATAACTTTTATAAAAAATTAAAGTACAAAAAGAAGTTTCCATTTAAACCTATACCTAAGATCTAACGCTACAACTTTTATTTTTTTTTTTTTTATAACTTTATTTATTATGGAGATTTTTAAATAGAGTCAATGTATAGGTATGTAAGAGGTCCCTTTTTTACCAACATTATTTTAACGTAACTTTTTTAAAAAATAAAAATCAAGAAACATTTTTTCCAATAAAATTTTTAGATGAATTGGCAAGCTAAAACTTTTTATACATTTTTTTTATATCTTAATAAGTTATGTAGTTATAGCCTATCTATAAATTGAACTATTCTTATAATCGTGACGTATATACTAGCATGTTATTTGTCTACTTAAAAAAACCAAACTAGAGCCAATGTTGTTATACAGAAGTTGTAACATACGTTTTGAGCTTCAATGTTTGTTTGAACATAAAAAGTAGTTTTATTACAGAGATATACTTAATTGTAGGGATAAAATATTGTTATATGCGTGAGTTACACCCTAAAAATATCTCTGCCTTCTACTGCAGCTAAGGTTATTTTGTTAATTAATCATATAGAAAAATGCATTAACTCTTTCAGTGGTTATATAGTTAATGTTTAAATAATTTGTTTAACCAAATTAAACCAAAAACATTTTGTTCATTTTATTTAGGAATAAATAATATTTTGGTTAATGTGATATTAAACCTTTAAAAAGCTTTTATTAATTTTTTTTACTAGCCGCAATTTTTTAAGTATAATAATTAAATGATTTTATTTCGGAAATACTAAATAAATAAATAAAACTTTGGGTATTTTTTATCTAGAAAATTAACATACTCTTTACAAAATTTTTATTTTAATTTCATTAATTAATAAAATAGAGACAATTTAAACAATTTAAAAACATTGTAGAAAAATGTTATATTTGATTATCGGTAACACTTAAATATGTAGTAAAAATGCGTTAATCTTTGTCCTCAAATTGAAAGACCTTGTTTTCCGCCTCATTTTCTACATCATCGTCGCGTCGTCTGAATCTTAAGATATTTTCAATCATTCGCAATTAGTACAGTTTCCAGTTTGACAATATCCTCATGCATTAGAAGAGTATTAGAGAGCTTTTCTGCAACTGCAGTTAGTATTAGTTTTACATCCTGCTTTGCAGTTACAAAAAATCATATGCCAGCTATCAGCAGACATTTTTTTCGATAACCAAAGCTGGATTTAATAATGTACTCGGGGGATTCGGTTTAAAAACTCCCTTAGAAAATATGATGTATCGCAATTCATTAATAAATTTTACTGCATTTTGTGCATTATACAAGTTCTGAAGTTCAGGAGACATTTAATTCCACTTTTGGTAATTGAACTTTTGTTGGCTGCCTCTACATGAAAACTTTTTATAAATTCTTCCAGTTTAATAATGTGATTTCTTTTTTCAAAATGTTTAAATACACTTTTTCTACCTGCGTGCGCAAAGTTTAACTTTGCGCACGCATTTTCGTTCTGCATATTTGCCGTATTTATGGTCTACATTTATTAATAAAGCACCTGATGAAATATATCTTTTGATAAAAATTGCGACCATTTTCGGACTTGCTGGTGCCTGCAGACGAGAAGAACTCGCAAAATTAAAAACATCCGACATCGAGGACAAAGGCAACCTTATTGTTGTGAAGATTTTAGACGCAAAAAACTATACCTCACGTACATTCGTCCTATCTGAAGAGATCAACGACGGAAAGTATTTGTTCTTATATCGGAAGTATACAGCATTACGGCCACCGACAATACATCAACGGTTTTTCGTGTATTTCAAAAGGGGAAATTGCACACAAGAATGCGTTGGGATCAATACATTTGGGAAGATGGCTTCTGAGATAGCAGCATTTTTAAAGTTGCCAAATCCAGAGCTATATACCGGCCACAGCTTCCGGCGGTCTTCTGCAACGTTACTTGCAAATTCCGGAAAAGGACTCATAAATATAAAGCGGTTAGGTGGTTGGAAATCGACAACGGTGGCCGAGGGATACATTTAAGAACTAACAGGCTACAAAAGGTTAAGTAAAAATTTAAACTGCAACAAGCAAATCTCAAGAAGCCAGATGAAATGTCCTGTACCACAGAGCTGTTCAATCAGCTAAACACAAGATTTCGTCTTAACATTGAGCAGCGAACCATCATCGACGTTCCTAAATCATTGAAATAGCCATAAACCTTCAACATGCAACTAATTGACTATTTAGCTAATAATTATTAATAATTTTTTTGTATAATCAGTTAAAATAAAATTTAATTATTTACTTTAGTTTAATTTCTACTGAAATATTCGTATATTTCTAATAATCATATTCTTTAATAAAACGCTCGTAGAAAAAGTATTCGCAAGTAGAAAAAGTATTGTTCCTAATACTTGCGCAAAGTGACTTTTTCGCACTTAAAGCTTATCCGAACTCCGCTTCGTGTCATTCGTTTAACTGCTTTGGCGTGCGGAAAAGTATTAATTTGCGCATATATTAGGAATACCATAATTTTCACCTGTGCGTAAAAAAGTACACTATTTGAATTTAATAATAATAACATAAAACAAAATAACCATTAAAAAGTATACAGTTTAAAGTACTTCCGTTTAATTTTTATAGAGATATAACAATTATTGTTAAAACAATACGGATTTAAAGTTTAAAAATTTCACGTTTAATTGAAGTGCAAAAAAAAGCCGAAATAGAAAGTTCGGTATTTTTTATGTGAAAAAAATAGTTTTATTTAAAATAATATAAAAAAGTAGGCATTAAAGAATAATTCTGCAAAGAAATATCAGTTTTAATAATTATTACAATATTTATGAGCAAAAATTTGTACATACAATGTCAAAATAAAAAGCAACAATTTCAATGTGAATTTTAGTTGAGAAAAAAAAATTAAAATCTTTATAAAACTGTCGTTACCTAAAAATTTAGGCTTTCTTTTATAAATAATCTTGATTTTATATTTTTCTGTAATAAATTTTTATCCAAAATTATTAATCAAAGAGTTGATGATGGAAATTCCAAGATGTTGCGCATGCGCAGTACTCAAAAATTACTTTTTTAAAAACCAGCTGTAATTTTGTTAAAAGTTGAGATATTGAAAAAAAAATTTGAACAAAAGTTGTAGCTAAGATTACAATCTACCACTTTTATAGAAAACTTTTTTATATTTTTTGGAATTAAAGAAGTTTTAATTTAAACAATTAAAAATCATAAACATTTGCTATTTTGGGAAACCCTAGGTCACATCATTTGGATTTTTTTTTTTTTTTTTTTGATCTGATAGATTAATGTTTTTAACCATCTAATTGCAGAATTTTATCGCCTGACGGGTTGATTCTGACCCTAATGTGTATAGTGACTCGGCTAATTTGGATAAGCAGTTTTGTAACAATTCGATTTCAAATTTCAGGCCAAGCGAGATCTAACATAGAAGTTCTGTACTAACTATTAAAATAAAAAAAATATAAAATATATTTTTTCATTTTTAGATTCTATACAAAATTTCAGGCATAATAGATATTTTAGTCGAGTTGCTTCCAGCGACATTGTAATTATTTTAAATTTTTTAAATTTGTATTGGTAAAAAAAACCCGTTACAAAAAAATATATATTTTGATTTTAAATTTATAATATAATCTCAATAAGCACGGTGTGTGCAAACCAATGAGCTGACATCAAAGATAGAGAAAGCATTTCATTTATAAACGCAATCGAGAGCTGCGCCCAACATGGTTTGTGTTTATTATTGGCGATGGAATGGTACAAGCATAGTTTGTACTTACTTGTAAAATGATAATCCAGGAATCATACCCGTCACTTTACACACTTGGCACTGCCTTACCATTTTAATTTATTAAAAGTACTTACTCAAAACTAAAATTTAAAAAATTGTCCCAAAAATAACCCAAAAAACAACAAGAAACATTTATACTAAAACGCCATATTTATTGTGTCATCTGTCGACCGAAGCCGAAGGTGGCCGAAGTACCACAACTATTAGTCGTTGGCCGAAGTACGCCTTTACGAAAAATGCACTGTTGTCACGTTGTCGCGCCTTTATTAGTAGCTGTCCAAAAACAAAATAGTATTTTGACATCATTACTTATTTGTGTAATACTTTATAGTAATAAATATAACAAATATTATTCACAGTTTAAAATACAACAGTAGAGCTTAATTTGATGTAGTTTAAGAATAAATTAAGTAAAATTTAATGATAATATACTATCAAGTAAATGAAACAGGAAGATACTTGTCAGCCACGCTTTACGACAAAATAGTATCTGTAGTAACCATTTCCCAGGTTTTGGTGGATTTTATTGTTTGAGTACAGAGGTTTCATTCATCGCTAGGCAGAACTTTAGAATGTGCGTTTATGATGTCATGCTTATGCCAAATCGATGCTTTCTCCATTTAACCTAACAGCTCATTGGTGCAAACGTTTGCATACGAAATGTGCAAAATGTAACTTACAAAGTGACTTTTAAGCACGCTCTTATAGCAGTTATAGGAAATTAGCTTTACTGCCTTTTTTTATCCTGTTTGCAATTGAGTAACTTAAATAAAGATGCATAAAAGCATTTGTTTATTTAACCCCTTAATAGTTAGCACAGCGAAAATAATGGTTCTTAGAAATGTTGAATTAAGCGTAATTAATAAAAATCATAAAATCAAGTTGCGTTTACACTGCAAACAGTCGGACACCGTAAAGTCAACTTGGCCTCGGCCCGGAGCACATTAGCCTCCTATTTACAAAATATAAAATGTCGCTAATGAATTCCAACCCTTCTTCTTAGCGGATCGCGTCACCGGGCGTCCAGTCATCCCGGTGGGCCCTGGCGGACGATAGGCAATTGTCCTGTTCATTAATCACGTCGAATCGCCGCACTCTTGAACGTCAAATGCAATGCCAACTGAAGGGTCGCCGCTGCTTTGAGGGTTTCATCTAGCTAATTGCTGCCAAAGCGACCGTTTTTTAATTAATGGCTTAATATTACATTATTTTTTGGAAGTATTATTGGGTTTTAGTTGCTGTTTTAGTATATAAACAAGACAGTTACACGTATAATGGTTTTAATTTTTTTTATGTACATTTAACTGTTAATTAATCTTAAAAAGTAATGGTCTTTTGTTAATGAAAAGAAAGTTGGAAAATCTGTCTTGATTTAAATACCTATTAATTATGGGATTCAAAAGAACGGTATAGTATTATATTTAAAAAATTAAAATATATATTTTATATTTTACTTATATTTATATTTTTCTATGTAATTGTATCATTAACTTATTAAAAAAAAACTTTATTACTTGTATACATTTTTTGAAGCAAGTAAATAAAGAGAATTGTCTGTCTCCTAGCTAGAAGCCTTGTTGGGTGTTGCATCACAAGATATAGGTATTTGTCCATCCGACCAGTATCGAGAACAATATGCCATGAAAAAATTAATTAAACAATGTAACTAAATTAAAATGATAGGAAAAACGCAGTTAGAAAAAAATATCATGACAATAAATAAAAATAAAATTAATACTAGAAATTATAAACAATGTATGTTTAGTTTTTGCCATTGTGCAAACTCTGTCAGGAATTTGTCAACAGAAATAATAAATGTCATGCCACAAAGAAAACATAATAAGGACCCCAAGAAACAATGTTTTGTAGAAATCTTTAGTTACTATTAATAAAATATCTTACCTGACCACGTAATTAAAAATGATTTTTTCCGAGATTACCACTTATCCTAGCAAAATTTCGCAAGAGATGAAAAATTCTTTATATACTTTGTTTTACCAAAAAAGAGTATCTGATTTGTCAGTAAGTCAATGACAAAAAAAACTTAAGATATAACTATACAGGGTCCTGCAGCTCACCTCCCGTCTTATGTAGCTCATTTATTATTCACTGTAAAATTTTCATATTTTTCAGACGTTACCTTTAACACACGGTGCATTTCAGGAAAATAATTTTGATTATACAGGGTGTCACAAAAAAGTGTGACGTCACGATGGTGCATTTTTTTAAATGGAACACTGTGTATTTTTTAGTATATTTAGGTACCTCCTGTGGTTATTAATATTCCTCCAAAATTTTATCAACATCGGTTCAGTAATTTCAAAGAAAAAAAATAAAATATAAAAAAAACTTTTTTGCACCATTGAATTTAAAAATGAATAAAAATACCAGTAGTGCTTGATTAATAGAATTAAACAAGGAACTTATTAAGTAACGTAATATAAGTCGCTTAGGTCATGTTTTGTTATTTCGAACTGTACAGGGTGTCCAAAATTTAGTGTCAAACTCTTCAAATTTGAAAGCACTTTATTTTTCTTAATTTAAATATAAACCCTTGTATATTTTTAGGTCGTTAGATGCAGAATTAAAAAACAAACATTTTCTAATTATAACCCTATCGAAATTCCTAACACATTAAAAGTTATTCGTTGAAAACTCATTTTGGCGTGTATTTTAATAGTAATACCATTAAATAAAAGTGATAGGTGGCTATGAAAAACAATTTATTGACATTAGAGTTTCCTAATAACGTTAATTATTACCTAGAAATTGGTTTAATTTAGCTAAATATTAGCCAAAAGTATTAAAAATTAATAATTATTTAACATTTAAAGATTTTTCTTAAATTAATTTAATTTTATTAATAAATAATAATAATTTACTCGAATTTTTATAATACGTCAAAATAAGATTTTGTGAGTTAAATAAACTCCAATGTCAATAAATTGTTTTTCATAGCCACCTCACTTTTATTCAATGGTATTACTATTAAAATAGATGCCAAAATGAGTTTTCAACGAATAACTTTTAATGTGTTAGGAATTTCGATAGGGTTTTAATTAGAAAAATGTTTCTTTTTTAATTCTGCATCTAACGACCTAAAAATATACAGGAGCTCATATTTAAAATAAGAAAAATAAAGTACTTTTAAATTTGAAGAGTTTGACACCAAATTTTGGACACCCTGTACAGTTCGAATTAACAAAACATGACCTAAGCGACTAATATTACGTTACTAAATAAGTTCCTTGTTTAATTCTATTAATCAAGCACTATTGGTATTTTTATTCATTTTTAAATTCAATGGTGCAAAACAGTTTTTTTTTATATTTTATTTTTTTTCTCTGAAATAACTAACCGATGTTGACAAAATTTTGGAGGAATATAAATAACCACAGGAAATACCTAAATATACAAAAAATACACAGTGTTTTATTTAAAAAAAAACACCATCGTGACGTCACACTTTTTTGTGACACCCTGTATAACAAAAATTATTTTTCTGAAATGCACCGTAGGTTAAAGGTAACGTCTGCAAAATATGAAAATTTTACATTAAGTAATAAATGAGCTACATAAGACGGGAGGTGAGCTGCAGGACCCTGTATATGACTTCAGGTTTATAATACTTTAGATTAATTACAACCGATAACTATGCTAACAGCAAACGTCATTTTATAGCCCAAGACTCATCACATCACCGAAAATTATTGAAATTGACTTGCACGTTTTTGAAAAATTTAGAAAGAAAAACCAAAATTTTTTAAATCTTTGACGCCCTCTGCAGGCTAATTAAAGCAATTTTGGATATCGACTTATTTTTACGTCCGGAGACTGTCATTAAACGTTGTACACGTATTTTCCGGACACCCTGTACACTGTAGAGTTTGCATTGTGACTTTTTAAAACTTCAGTATGTTCAGTAAATTTGGTTGTAAAAAATACTTTGCTACAAAATACCAAATCTAGATCATGTTCGTTAAAGCTTTATAGTTACATGGGTAAATGATTTTCTTTTCTATCATAAAATTTTACATAAGTGTAAAGACAAATCTCTTCTGAAACATTATTATTAACTTTTTATCACCATTGTAGTGAGTGGTTAAAACTAAAAACAAAATATTTTTTTACACACTTATTTCTTTTCTTTTATTACAAGTTCAAAAGTTCAATTAGGTACCAAGTTCTTTTTTAAATCTATTTTAAAACTGATTATAATATTAAAATAGACGTAATAAATAATAATGTTTTATTGGTATTCTAAATTTTTAAAAATGCCTTTTAAACTTAAAGTTTAAATTAAAAAAAACCCGGTAATTAGGTTTGTTCAACTAATTTTTCCAGCAAATTCGACATTTTCTAGTATGACCTAATTGACATGACTTTATAAGAAATTTAAAATTTTCATTTTCAGGGTCCATTTGGAAACGCAATTTTGAAATCTAGTAGTCCGTTAATAATGAAAAATAATGGTGCATCAGTCTCGGACGACTACATCGTTAAATTTGATGAAGGCCAGTTAAATGTTGCACAAACGGGCTCGAAAAGATATGCGAGAACGGGGGTGTAGCTATCTATATTATTAATTAGATTTTGGTATGTTAAAGTGCATTATATTGCAACTTCCAGGAAGGGTTAAAGCTATAAATACCACGTTCTTAAATTCGCTTCCAGATTAGAGTGAAAAGAAAGCATGGTTTTTGTCACGTGGGAATTAGGCTACAAAATCCGCAAAATAATAAAAGAGTACCGAAATTTAATTTACTTACCATTGAGGTTTAAACTTTACGTAACTATGAGAAGAGTAAAAAGTATAATATAATTTAATTTTAGGAAACGACCGCTAGGGTGCAGAAAAATCGAGTTTTAATCTCCCGAGAACCGAAAAAGGACACTCTTGGACGTTTAGTAAGTTTAAACATAATCAAATGGGACAATTAAGGATGTTGTGACATGTGCTGGCAGGGGATATTTAGGTGGGAGCAAAAATACAATTGGCTCATCTTTGCATAGTATAGAAATGTATTTAATTAATAAATAGGCTTAAAAAATAGGATTTTACAGCATAGTTTTCAACACTCTTTTAAAAACAGTGTATTTTTAAATATTTACCGTATTTGATATACAGGGCCACCCAGAAGTATTAAGGAAAATTCATATTTCTTTAACGGTTTAATTTTTAACAAAACGGTAAAACAGCTTTAAAGTTTGGCGACATTTTAAGTATATTTTGGACCTTGTTGATTCAATCTCTTAAGCAGGGTGACACTCACCTCTAAAAGTTTAAATGGAACAACGGTTTGAGTGATACATCATAGGAAAAAGTAATAAATCCTCTTTTCAACGCCACCTCGTTTTTAAAATCCTAATTAGTAGCTTTAAAAAAAAATGACGTCGGAACAATTACGAAAGTAGTATATTTCGTAAAAATTAAAATTTATATAATGTTTTACTAACTTATTAAAAAGTATTTAAAAATTATTGTAGTGTATTTTCTAGTTAATTTCTATTACTTACATGATAATATCGTGTTAACCGTAAGATCAGCCTTTTCCTATAACATTGATACTACTTTTTCATTGGGAGGTATTTTAAAGTGAACAGAAAAAAGGTATACCAACGTGATTTATCAATCATCTATACTTGTTTTTTTTTTTAAATTTCAAATCTCTTTCGTAATTTTACTGCAGCATTATTAATAGTTTAAGTGTAAAGGTGGTACCGGTCAGAAGTCTGTGTTGCTTTATTTTGTAAAAATGGTCGCGTCGGAAAGATATTGGATTGAAATTTTATTAATGTTAGAAAATGGTGATTAATGAGAAGTCAAGCAAAAGTTATTTATTGCAAAATATCCTGAAAATCACATTTCACAGTCAATTGTTAGAAGGATGTTCCACAAGTTTTAAGAAATTGACTCAGTAAGTGATTTACCAAGAAGTGGTCAACCTTCTGTTTTAAGCAAAGATACATATGTTTATATATATATATATTATATATATATATATATATATATATATATATATATATATATATATATATATATATATATATATATATATATATATATATATATATATATATATATATATATATATATATATATATATATTATATATATATATATATATATATATATATATATATATATATATATATATATATATATATATATATATATATATATATATATATATATATATATATATATATATATATATATATATATATATATATATATATATATATATATATATATATATATATATATATATATATATATATATATATATATATTTTATATATATAATATATTATATATATATATATATGGGCATTCAATTTGAACAATAGAGTTTTGGGGCCGAGTTTAAATTGTTTCTTAACTGTTTAACCAAAAATAAAAAAAATAGAAAAAAAATATTACATATGATGTTTGCAATTTTTTTGCAATTTCGTGCCTCTAAAAATACTTCCGGCGGTCGTAAACATAATGGTCACTATAGACATCATACAAAATGGTTTCATTTAAAGCACTTGTAATGCAAATATCAATAGTTCAGTAATGCAAATATCAATAGTTTATTGTCAAATATGGGATAAAGAAAGCAATAGTCATAATCTTAGGTTGAGGTTGCATTTCTATTTACCTGTTAAGTCTTCCCTTTTATAAATTTACTTCAGCACGTGCTACTAAGTTGTTAATGTTACTCACCTGCCAGCGGCTAAAGCGCCCAGGCTTACATCGGTATAAATAGATACCGAAGTGTGCGCTACCTGTTCTCAAAAAGCTGGTAATCTGGTTTCTTTAATGGGACCGTATTGAAGTAGCCAAATTCATAAAAGACATTAGTGTATCTTTCCGGCAAGCCGCCACATTAAAAATGTGTTTAATTAATAAATAAATTCAAATTTAACTTTGAATTTACGAGTATCTATCCTTAAAAAAAAGAAATAACATAAAGGAAAGTGATTAGGAAGTAAGAATTTTTTTAGAGAATTGGCCAAAAATTAGTAATATTCTATGGTTGTTTTGACATTTTTATGTCTATTAATGAAGGCAAATTGATGCTATAAAGCTTCAAACATAAAGTTATTTTTTGATAGTGATTCACTGAAAATTTTATACCATTACTTTTAAACCAATCAAAATGGTTTTTTAACGGATATATTATATCGAAAGTTTTTGCCTCTACGGTGGGTAACTACAGCGAATTAGGGTGAACATTTTTTGACATAATGACACATTTTTTTGACAATTATAAAATAAAATTTTAATTTTCTACTCTTATAATTGTAGTTAAAAAAATCATACCTAATATTAAATAATAAGCTATGTTAAATATTAAAACAGTATTTTTGCGCCACTACAATCAATGTTTAAAAAATATGGCTCTGAAATTTTCTGGAGCTGATAATGTACGTCACTCTATTTAAAGTGTAGGTAAGGTACTTATAAAAAAAATAAATAAAAACCAAAAGTTGCAATTTTCAACCACTTGTAGTAACTTAAAGTTTATGGAAAATTAAAAAAGATACTATAATACGTTTTATAATATTATTTCCATGTAACCACAGTAAGTAGAAATCAATGTTAAAGTTATTTTATATACAATTTTGTGTTTTTTACTGAATACCACGCAAGAATAAATTAAACCCGAAATGTTTTTCTCGCCCATGAATATTTTTAGGCAAAAAAGTCGAAAATAATTTAACCTCCTGTGGTATTACAAGTAAAAATATTAATTTCTGGACGAAAATTGTAGTAATTAAGTAAAAAATAAAAAGTGCTATAACAAAGTACATACTAGTGGTATCACACTGTGGAAAACCAACAGTTTTTTTTAATGTTAGTATTTTTAATAATTTAAAAAATATTCTAAAAATTATGTTTTAGCAATGTTATGCCTGTATGTACGTTGGACAATGGAAATGTATGACACAATCTTTACCAATTGTCACCCAAACCTATATAGATATTTTTCTTTTTTAAGTAATACTAACTACAGAATGAACTTTTTTACAAAAACTGTAAAACAACTGATACTGGTGCTAAATACTTGTATTTTAGCGATATACTGCTAAGAAGATTTTCCTGATAAAGAACTTTGTGTGAGCGTGCAGTGCTTTAAACTAGCGTTAATAAACCAAGGTTAATTTTTAAATAATCATATTTTTTTTAAATGAGGCCAACACTGATACACTAATAGTCGAAGAGCTGCACCCGCTTTGACTAAACCGCAAGGTACAAAGCTACAATTTTGTTTATGATTAACTAAATATCAATTTGATAAGAAAATCAATGTCCAGCACATAAGACTTATAAATTTTTTTCTAATAATACAATTTTTTAAATTATTCTTTACTAAGGATAAACTATTATTGTTAAACTTTTAAAATAACTCTAATTTTATGCCGACTATATTTACTATACCGTGGTAAAAATTTAAGTTGCTAACCTAGATACTTTCGGAAAATTTAAGAAAAAGTTTGCACAGTTTGTTGGACCATTTAATGGCCGTTTAAAAGCTTTTCTACGGTTTTTTCTACGATGCTTAAAAATAGGTAAAAAAATGTTTAAAAAAACGTGCAATAGGCTGCATATAAGAAAAAGGTTAAAACGAGACAGGCTTAAAATCAACTGACATTAACAAAGAAAATAAAAAAGCCTTGTCGTTTTCATAAGGTGACAAAAAAACACTACACTTTTACTTGAATGTAAATAGTTATAAAAAATGTAATTTTTTAAGTTAAATTCGTATTTTTTAACGTGTTTTTTACCTATTTAAGAGTGTCGTACAAAAATTCCAGGAAAGCTTTTAAAACGCAATTAAGTGACTTAATAAATTATGCAAAATTTTTCAAAAAGGTTTTATAAATAAAGTGTTAATTTACGATTATACTTGTTTAAAAATTAATATCTTTGAAAGTATTATTTCTAGACGCTGGAATTTTCACCACGGTATAGCCTAAACACTTCACATTAGACCAGAGTTACTTTAAAATTTTTACTTTAATAGATTTTCCGTAATAAAAAATAATGTATAAAAATGTCAGATTTTTTCCGACAAAAAATCGAAAAGCCCGATAAAACAATATTGCAACCTCGTCAACCCTGCTAGAGATTGATTGACTTATTTTACCATCATTAAATTAATTATAGACAAAATAATTATAGCTTTTTAACTCGCAGGTTAGTCAAGTTGGCTGCCAGCCCTTAGGCTCTAATACCTAATATGGCTACCTAAAAACGGTCCCATTAAAGAAACCAGATTACCATGTTTTGAGGACCGGTAACGGCACACTTCAGTACCTATTTGGATTAAGGAAACTTGCCCGACAGGATCAGACAGGCAGGTAACAATAACAGTTTGGTGGCACGTGCCAAGGTCATTTTGTAAAAGGAAAGACTTACAACAAACACCAGAAAATTTCAACTTTTACTTAATAATAGGTTTGTTCCAACACGTCAAAAAACCGTCACCGAACGATCACGCTCATGCGCAGTGATTAAAGTTCGTTCCAACAGAGACGTGACGGTTATCGGACGATCCTGTTTGTGTACCAACATAACTTGGGATCATTTATATTACGGTTTCAGAACGGTAATTCCGATACATGGCCTAAATTGAAAACTGTTTGGGTTGACTTGCGCATTAAGCATCTTGGCACTGGATTTTTGTTTTTTAACAGCTGTTTTATGTTTCATCTTTCATCATCATATGTTTACTGTTATTTAGCGACTAGCGTGCATAGTGCTTTAGCATTTCCTATTTCCTTGCTTGTTTAATCATTCAAGAGGATTAATTTTTACACCTCCTAAGAACATCATTAAATTTAATTATCTTTATTTAGATGAGTGACGATATTATAAATAGTAAGGTTATATTTTCTAAACAAAAAATTTAAAATATGTTTTATAGTTTTGTGGCGGATTCATGTTTCAGTTTGTTTTATTTGGGTTACTCGCCTTTCTACTTTTTGGAAAATGGAACACTCTTGGTCCGGGTCCCGGGGTATACGGACTGACCCTGTCCAGCCCTATTGACCTCTATAAACTTGCAGATCGTCTGCAGCAAAAAAGAAGAAAACCCCTCCAAAAAAACAAAAAAATCACAAATATTAATCTACGTTGCGGTGGCATTTTCCAAAAAGTAGTCTGTTAATTGATTTTAAGTTTACCTGAATTTACTCACTTACCTATGCTTGATGCTGAAGTAAATTTAGGTAAACTTAAAATAAATTAACACACCATACCACACACCTTTCTGGTCTTTTTAAATACTATACATACATCAGTCCAATAACCTAGTGTTACTCATGACAAAACGTCATTTAAAAGTAAAATCAGAATTTCCTAAGTTTTTAGACCAAAAATTTTTTAAAATTTAATTTAATTTTTTGTTTTAGTTTCTATCTTGACAACGGTGGCCCACTTGCCACCGAAACGTAGATTAATATTTGTAATTGTTTTGGGTTTTTTGGGGGTTTTCTTTTTTTTTGTTGCAGGCGATCTGCAAATTATAGGGTCAATAGGGCTGGAAGGTCAGCCCGTATATCCCGGCACCCGGACCAAGGGGGGTCTCATTTTCTAAAAATAAAGGGAGAACCCTAAAAACTAAAAAAATAAAGACATTTGACCTTTTGATTTGACAGACCCGAAAACGATCCGCAAAGCGATCCAACGTTTGTTACTTTTTGTACCGTCATGAAACTATTTAAAGACGGCGCATGCGTCGAAGCGCACCAAAAAAACAGTTCAAAAACGATTTCGAAACGATACCGGATGCTTGTTGGAACAAACCTAATATTACGATTACTGCTTTGTAAAGGGTGGCCCGTTTGTTAAAGCACTAAACCTTTTCTCGGAAACTTTAAGTTATGCGAGAAAAAGTTTTTAATAAAACGTGTTTGTTGTAAAAGTATCTTAAATTTAATAAAATTTTCAGGTTTGTTTTGTTTTTTTTATACAGTATTGGAAAATAATTCGCCGCATAATAGGGAAATCAATGTTAATTTCTATGCTGTCGAGAATCCAATCTACCAGTGTACGTTTCAATAGAACGTCGCGATGAATTGTAATTAATTTAACTGTTCGACTGGAGACGTCACCGCTTTGCGCTTTAGTTTGGCTAGTGGGATTTGCCCGTGGCTCGCACAGCTCTCGTACATTTGCTTGCGGGCAGTATTTAGGCGCGCATTAGGCCATAAGCTGAAAAATTTTAAATTTTTTAAAATGCTTAAAACAGGTAAAGATTCAAATTTTAAAAAAATGGTATTTTGGGGGGGCACTCTAATCACGAAATAATTAATTTTTTATTTGTGCTTATGAAAATAGACCTGTTCCGGCACAATCGACAATAAGCCGCATTATTACAAAATTTAAATATGTGGTTGTATACAAAATTTGAAAATGTAAAAACATTGATCATCCACGTGAGAAACCAGTTAATGAAATTCGGCAAAACAGGGACATTGATGTTTGTGCTGCTGCTGAAACCAGTGATCCTTGTTCAAGCAAACAAATTGCTGAACAGGTTAACTTGAATGATAGAACTGTTCGGAATATTTTGAAACGAAATGGTTACCGTTGTTTTAAAAATACAAATAACTCAGGAACTATTTCCCGAGGACAATATTGCGGATGGAGTTTTGCGAGATGATGATGGAAAGACAAAATGCAAATGAAAATTTTTTAAAAACATTTTGTTTACGGATGAATCCACCTTTTTCATTGCATCGTAAGCATAATCCATCCACCGTTAGGTATTGGTCTCGGAGAAATAAACATCGAGCATTCCTGTGCGAACACAATACCCACAAAAAGTCAATGTTTGGACGGGTATTTTTGGGGACTACGTCGTGGGTCCATTTTTCTAATGGAAATTTAACAGGGATAAATATTTGGATCTATTACGAAATCAAATTATTCCGACAGTTCGATTACTTCCTGTTAATTTTGAGGAGATTTGGTTTCAGCAGGACGGCCCCTGCTCACAATAAACGGAGGTTCAAAATTATTTGGAAATCACATTTAATAACAAATTATTTCTTCGTGGTACGACGGGGGCCCCCGATCGCCAGATTTATCCCCAAATGATTTTTTTCTTTGGGGATATTTAAAACAAAATGTGTATCGCCACAGTTTTGAAAGAGCTAGAAACCTTGTTGAAATAAGGGAAAAAATAATTCAACTTTCTGGTCAAATTACACCTGAACAGCTCAGGAATATGAGACAAAATCTCTACAACAGGTTTGGGTATTGTTTAGCAGAAAGTGGTGGATTATTCGAACCCTTATTAAAATAAATTTTAGTTCTTTAAAGTTATTTTTATTTTCTGTTGTAAAATTATCGTTAAGTTTATTTTTAGAATTTCCTTTTTATTTATTTTTTAGAATTTACTTTTTTTTCAAGCCAATGTGGCAAAAAGACAAGCAAAAATCTTTCTTAATATTTGTGATAATTTTTCAACAAATTATCGTCAAACAATTCTCGTTTTTGCTGATTCGACGTACACCCATCCGAACTCGTTTTAATACTGTCGGAATTGTCGAAAACTATTTAATTTTGTACCTAATCCAACCGGCAAGAGAGTCCAGTCGAACAGTTAAATAGATTCTAATTCATCGCGACGTTCTATTGAAACGTACACTGGTAGATTGGATTCTCGACAGCATAGAAATTAACATTGATTTCCCTATTATGCGCGAATTATTTTCCAATACTGTATAGGTGGCGACACAAAGTTGATTTTGTTTTATAAAACACCCTATATTTTATACCATTTTTAAATACCCCTTGAAGAAAAATTTAACGATATGTATGACTATATCTCTGTGTTGAACCGTTTCGAAGCTATTAAAGATTATTATCTTCAGAATAGATGCAATAATTTATCCGCCATGACATGATTGACTTAAAAAAATGCTTATTCTTTTTTATACGATAGTGCTTTTAAACATTCTATATTCTAATTTAAAATTCTGCCAAAAACTACGCAGTGTTGCCAAGTTTCACAAACACTTTTTGCATTTTTTTACATGAGAAAGCCTGTATATTATTGTATTTTTAAAAAGCTACTTTAATTGCAATTCCAAGGACATGACATAGTGTAGATTCCCGACCATTTTAGCTTAATTGACAGAATCAAAAATTGGTTATAGAATTTAAATAATTTAGATATAAAACTGTAAATTACCTCCTTATAATTAATATGACTTCTTAAAAATATCTTAAAACGGTTGTAAAGGTGTTGTGCTAATTCACAGTTTTATATCTTAATAATTTAAATCTTATAACCAATTTTTGAATTTGCCAACTAAGCGAAAACAGTAAGTTAGGGACCTATAATATACTGGAATTCCCAAAAAAAGTGGCTATTAAAAAATACAATAATGTAAAGGGCGTTTCACTTGAAAAAAAACGGGCTACCCTGTAATTCCAATTAATACTAAATTATAAATATTTGTATTATCAATGATTAAAATGTCTGTTTGTTATTTAGAAATAGTGTGCACTATTTTACACTTTTTTAGCGCCCTTATCGAATCGAATAATAAACGGCGAATATTATTTAGGCCGGGTACATGCAACTTTTATTCGAGCAACTGTTTAGTCGCACGTTAAAAGTATTGGAAATGTAAGTAGGTGGGCATATTAGCAACTAGATAGTTGTTCGACTAAATAGTCAAAACCACATCGATCGCCTTTTTGATTAATCAGTCGCGCAACTATCTCGACGGTTCAATGGTATTGCCATTACTTTTGGGTGCGCATACGCTCAACTAAACAGTCGTCCTGCGGCTATTAAAACAAGTACATAAATCGATAGCGACTGAATTGACTGTATCGCACCTTCGGCGCTAAATTTGGTCGTCATAAAAATCGCACAAGCACCCAACTCGACTAAACAGTTGCTCGACTAAAAAGTTGTATGTATGCGGCCGGCCTTATATAGCCAAAAACCAGGGCTGATACAACAGATACAAGGGGGGGTCACGATGGTCAAGACCCCCCTTCTCCTAAGGCAGAAAAATAACCCAATAACTTAAAAATTGGATAAGAGCAAAAGCGTGCGTAACTACAGAGACTATACTTCGAAGTATAGGTATGGATAAAACCCATAAAACCTATAAGGATATTTTACAACTCCTATCTCGACATGTATTAAAAGGAAATAAAGCCAAAAGAGCCAGCTCCAAAATTTTTGATTAAGTTGGATTAGGATGGGGTTAAAAAAATTACATGAAAAAAGTATTCACTTTGATCATGTTTTTGAGTCAAATTGCATTTTTTTAGGTCACTTAGAACAAATTTATAACTAAGTTGATAACGCTTGGAATGGACTCAAATCAGGTTTCCAGAGGTTTTCAGGTCATTATTTCAAATATGGCCTTCAAATTGGTCCATCACCGACCTGGAGCTAAGAACGATAATGAACGTCACCTTCGAGACTTCTCAGAAATTACTCTCAAATGCAACGGAGTTCCACCCGGGGGTTTTTTTGAGCCCATTCCGGAGTTTTTTGTGTAAAATTCGCGTAAACGAAGCCAAAATTTATCAGGGAGGTTTTTTGGGGTGCTCTTCGGAATCCGGCTGACGACTACCCCCAGGACACCTGGGGGGCCGAATCAGGGACTGGATGTCATCTCTGGGATTTTTCTGTAAAATTTGCGTAAAGGAACCAGATTCCAGAAGAGCGCCCCAAAAAACACTCTGATGCGATTTTCGGTTGGTTTACGCGAATTATACAGGGAAACTGGCGTAGATGACGTCCATATCCATGATCCGGTGCACCAGGTGTCCGGAGGTTTATTAAAACAGATTTAGAAGCAGCGACCCAAGAAACACCCGGGTCGGGCAGTTTCATTGCATTTAAGCGGGAATTTCAGGAGAAGCCCAGAAGATAAGCCTTCATTAATCCCAAGCTTCAGGTCGTCGATGGAAGAATTTAAAGATCATATTCGGGATCAGCGACCTAAAAAAACCCCCGGAAACCCGATTTGAGCCCATTCCAGGCGTTATTAACCAAGTTATGAATTTTTTCGAAGTTAAAAAAAAATGCATTTTTTCAATGCATTTTGCACTGCACAAATGCAATTTGGCCGAAAAACATGATAAATACGAAAAATTTCAGTGCCTTATTCCTCGTCTATCTACAATGTAGTTTTTTTACGTTAAGGCGACTAAAATTTTAGTTTCAATATACTGGCGCAAGAAGGTTAATACCTAGCTTTTGAGTCATTTTATAGAGAAACCCCTCTGACCTCGGAGATATCAAAGATTGATTCGCTAAGTCAAATAGATATATAGAATTAGTTTTGTAATCAATGTAATCGTATTAATCGTACTATTATACTTCATCATTTTGCTGATTTTATATTTAAGCTAACTCACTAATTTAATTTCATCATAAATAAATATATATTTTTTTAAATGTATAAAATAGTTCATTTACTCCTACTTCTTGATTCAAAACCTTTCCAAAAAAACTTTCTGTATCTTACCCTCCAAGAAACTATATATGCTTATATGTTATCAGGTAAAACTAAATAAAAGTTTTTAAAATTTTAAAAAAGTTGATATTATTATTTTTAAATGGTCTTTCCCAAGTTTACACACCGCTCCCGTAGGATCAGCAAAATTAAGCAACGCCGGACACGTTTATAACTGGGTGGGTGACCTCTAGTAAACACCGTGTGTCATTGGGTGTAATTTAAAATCTATTTTAAGCTGTAGTTCCATGACATTAGCCAGACGTTAAGGGGGGGAGATAAAAGAAGGTAGTAGTTATTCATGTAATGTCCGTAGTGGCACTACGGCGTTGTACAAAAGGTGCCGCAATATACAAAAAACTGGGTGACTGGGTGAAAAGGGGGGTTTAACATACAAAACCCTACACCTAACCATAGTTTAAAGAATATACAATATATGAGTTTTGTCACTCGTGACGGCTCTCAAAACCATCCTTTTATCCCCCGCCTGTCCAATATATTCATACCAGTCTATTGTGTGATGGGCGATACGCAGTGCGCCAGAAATCTTTTTGCTGTAACCGTGTGCTTTGGTATATCGTGTCTCTATAAAATTTTTTGAATATGTCTGTAAATAATATTTGTTCAAATGATAATTATTGTGACAATTTGAATAAAAGAAGGTTTATCGTTTTTTAGATGCCCAAAGGACCATATTAATATAAATCATATAGATACATTTTTAACAATTGTTCCATTTAAAACTTAAGTAAAATTACCTATGTGTACTTTCTAATGTATAATTAGACCATCTTTTGAGTATTGGTTTTATGTTTAGGGAATGGCGTCTCTCAAAACTTTTAGCATTCTTGATTTCCTCCAGGGAACGGCCATTCGTCCTATTAATGATTCCATGCTTACAGAAAAGCCTTTTTCTCTCGCCACCCCTGAAATTTTCCGTCGCTTTTTATGAAATTTTTGCTTCTGCTCTAAAAAATTAAGTATTTGGGTTTTGGATAGACGGGTCTCAATACGAACGTAATGTCGTTTTTACATTCTTTTACAAATCTACTTGAGAAACCAAGAACTTCCCACTTTGTTAGTTCCTTCATCCCTAGAGTGTTCAGACTGTGGAACCCCACTACTCCAGAAATTTTGCCTTATTCTCCAAATCCCCAAGTACTTAGGTCTCGCGTCAAGGTTTATCTTTACCACACTTAAGACACCCACGGTCGTTGATATTTAGGCCTTTCCCTTCGTGGACTATCTCAAGATAAAAAACAGTCAAAATTTTTAAAATTTTGGGACTCCTAATACACAAATAAATATTTTTGTGCATATCTACAATTTTGCTAGTGACCCATTAATTATCCGTGAAAGTCTGGTTGACCTTTTTGGATGTTTACAATAAATATTTATTTTGCTTAACATTATACAATAGATAGATAGTATATAAATATTTATTTGTTAATTTGTAATGTTTAAATAGCTCAAGAACTACAACCTATTTTTTTGCCTTAAACTACAAACCGAGGTTAACATTTACCCCCCCCGGGGTTTTTTTTTTCTAAAAATCTTTTTGATAGCAGTAATCTAAATTATGAATAGGTATCGAAATTTTCGTCTTGTTATGCCCAAGAAAATGATGAAAGGAAATTCAATATTATCAAGATTTAGTTGATTAAAAATAATTTGAATAGCAGTAAGCACTTAAAAACAGCCAAACCGTCATTCATTTACCAAATTTATAACTATTTTTTTAAACAACCGATTTTCAAATTTCCAATGGGTTTTCAAAGAGAACACTAATGGCTTTAAAAACAATACACTATCGTGATGTTTTGCTAAAAAGTATGTTTATTCGGGCATTTGAAAATTCAAACAAATTAAGAATGGGAACAAAAATAGATTCTTGAACTATTTTTGTTCCTCTCATGGAAAATATGAAAAAAAAAGATAAATATAACAGATATAAAAAAATTTCCAAAGTACAGTTAATTTTACTTAATATTATTTAGTTATTAATATTTACTCGGGTTAATATCTACCCGGGTTTGTAGTTCTAGGGATAATTAGTAATA